>ML787017.1:89018-112980 GCA_009831015.1 Picea engelmannii
TAGCAAGGAGACTTAGCAGTGATCAACTCTACTTCAACTAGAATTTCTAGTAAGCCCTCACTTTCAAATTATGTTCATGATTCTTGGCATTTTTTAAGTGGTTTTGGCTTAGCCTTTGGTGGTTTCTACCTTGGTTTGGTGCTCTGCATTGGTGCTTGTTTGGATTTTTGTCCTTTTCCTTGTTTGGAGTGTTAGTGTTTGTTTGAAGCCTCTATTTCACAACCTTGGAAACATGAGTCTTGGGTTGTTTCATTTTCTGGTTATACTCTTGTCGAGGGAGGTTTTGAATCCCATTCCACGGGTTTTGATTTATTTCATGAATGAAAATTCAAACCGGTTGCCTATGA
This sequence comes from Picea engelmannii, assembly GCA_009831015.1. Lineage (NCBI taxonomy): Eukaryota > Viridiplantae > Streptophyta > Pinopsida > Pinales > Pinaceae > Picea > Picea engelmannii. The sequence continues at coordinate 89,366 of ML787017.1, forward strand.
CCACTCTTTCTCTTGTGTTTGTTGTATTATCTAACGTCTAGTATGTATTTTCCCTCTTGGGTTGACATTTCAATTTGGTTTGTTGTGCCTACTAATTGGGAAAGCTCAATTTGGTCTTTTGGAATTGTTCCTTTGGGTATTTACTATCTACCCCCTATTTGGGCATCTAAGGAAGTTTTAGGTCATGAATTTTAGGGAAATTTGGGAAATGCACAAAGTATTGTGCATGCATGAGGAGTTTATCAACAATAAAAGGATATCTATAATCTTGGTGACAACTAAGGATATCTATGAACATCATTGCATATCTCAAAATGCAATGTGTAATACCCATGTTTCCCCCAGTTTGTAAATATAACTATAATTGGTCAAGAGACTATAACAGACTAGGTATGTGTGAATGTTTGATTTGATGAACCTTTGTATAAAAGATCAATGTATGTGTTTTATGTTATTAATAGAAAATGGATGAGTGTTGCATAATTGTTGAAAGGGGGGTTTATCAAGATAGACCTGTTGGAAGTACGACTATCGTTACACCAAAACCCGCAGGTGATTGGTAAACTCACCATCGCCAGATTTCAAGGATCCACGAGAGGCGATTAGTCCCTTGTCACGATACACCGGGGAGCGTTGATTACTTGCAATTTTGTGCAACAATCTCCCCCTCAACGCGAGCCGAGTGTGTATCGAACTCGTGACCTCTAGCTCTGATATCAAATGTAAATTCTAACCTTGTACAATATCTACTGCGAACAGATATTCAATAAAAGAACAGAAAAGATACAATGGCAAAAACAAACATTACACAGAGATTTTTCCCTTGGAAACCCAAACCGGGAAAACCAGCATATTCTATATTCATTCATATGTATTACATTATTTACAATACAATATACATATAGGAGCCATCGGCTTCCAAAACCCTAACCCAATGACCTGGATTAGTCCACAACCCTAATTCCTTAACCATAAATAGAAAACCATCGGCAAAAACCATGTGTCGAAAAACCACCTAAATATGTGACACATTTCCTAAGGCAGAAATTTTTTTCGGGGGCGATGCCCCTGCACCCCCCCTCTAACCCCCCTATGCGCCCGGTTGCTATGAGAGAGATGGTGAGGGAAAACCAAGAATGGTTAAGATGACCCTCACCAAACCAGTACCTTACTGGATGTAATTACTCAACAGTTCTCTGACCCATAAATGAATTACCAGTCAGGCTGGTAGTTGGAAGGCCCTCCTCGGGAGTTAATGAGGATATGGGGCAAAGTACCCATCTGTTAGACTTCCAGACCTGACCACGAGCTGGGGATTCGGACTCACGCAACCTTGCTGAGAAAGGAAAGGAAGAGATAATTCGTGGGCAGAGGTGAAAGGAAAGCAAGCAGATATGCGAAGAGAGCAGAGTCGAAAGAGCGATTTTGCAGTTATTTGGTTCGAGGAAGAACTAGGAAATAAGTTTGTTCTGGGCGCAAGAAGCCATGGCCAGTTTTTTCATTACAAGTTGATAAACGAGGCTGACGAGTGACTATGGAAGTACTCGATCAGACCTTCTTGCTTGTTATAGAGAAAATTGGTTGCCAATATCATGTAGGAGGAGGAGAGTAACCTTCATCCTCGACTGTCATTGAGCAAGAGGAAAGAGTCTCTCATAGCGTCATGGTCTAGCTCAGGGGTGGCCAGCGGTAAATCTGTTAGGAGTGGTTGTGCCTATGGTTGGGTGGAAACAGGCACCCTTTTCAGCAGTCGCTTCACAAACTCTGGTCTTCTGATAAGTATTTTCATACTCTGTGTGTTGAAATTGAAATAGTGATTGAATGCATGTATATGGTTATGACTGAGTTATGTATTGAATGATTAAAGGTAGAATTATGTATTGTCTCCCTGTGAACCCCTATTTTTGAATGGTCCTTTGTTCACCTCGACCTAGCCACTAGAGAGTCATGGGATGGGAATCTGCAGGAGAATCAGGGTAGGACTTGCTGAAATGTTGAAGTCTTGTCGACCCCTCAAACCTACTTTAGCGGGAATGTAAAGTTCAAACCCTGTGGAAGAAGGGAATTTCCTTCAAACCCCTCTTCATATGACCAAGGGATCATGTACAGATCATTGACTCCTTTATGACTAAAAGAATTAGTGCATAGCCCACGAGAGTCTTCGAAGAACCCATGCGACTAAGGTCTGGGAACCTAGTGTTAGACCAGAAAGGAGCTAAGTCCTTCTAGCTTCGGAACTCCGGAGTATCGTGACCTTATCCTTTTGTAAACCAGTCGAAGGCAACAGGATGTGACGGTTTTCCATGAGGTCGATCGGCACCTAGCGGTTTCCCTAACCGTGGCAAATAAACCTTGACCCCTTTAATTGTCACGAGTTATCGTGAGCCACCGATTCGAGGATATCCGAGAGAACCCTTGACCGTTGGATCTATGTCGAGGGAACTTTGACAAAGTTCTACTCTGGGAGAATAGAAAGGATATGACATCAATCTCCCCGAACATCGAAGTCCCAAAGAAACGAGAACCGTAGATCTAAGGATTCTTCGGGACCTTCCCTGACCGTCGAATCCCTGCCAAGGTCAGCTCAGTGTTGACCACTTCGGAAGGATAGAGGTGGTTCAACGCCAAAGTTTTTGAATGCCGGAGTGACGAAGTGATAAGGGTTGTAGATCGAGGAACTCTTTGGGACCTCCCCCGACCGTCAGATCTACGCCAAGGAAACTTCGTTGAAGTTCCACTTCGAGAGAGTGGAGTAATGTTAATACCCAAATTCCCGAAGCCTGGAATGGCGATTTAACGCAGATCGTAGATCCGGGGATCCTTCGGGATCTCCCCTGGTCGTTAGATATAGCTTGAGGTCAGCGCGATGCTGACCGCTTCGGGGAAAACAAGGAAGTCACACCGCGAACTCCCCGAAGGCCGAAACCCCGAAGTAATGGAGGTTGTGGATCTGAGGACTACATGGACTCTTACTGACCATGAGATCAAAGGGTTGGGCAACGATCAATCCAAGATGATGTGGCATCCTGACGTCATTCAAGGTGGCGTAGACCAACATTACGCGCGCCACGTGTCACCTATATTTGTGCATCTGTAGACCCCATGGGCCCATTAGACTCTGACACATGTCACCCCCTGTAGGGGCCACGTGTAAGCTCTATCTTGCCATGTCTCCAGCGTTGGGCTCATCTAACAGGTAGGGTACTCAAGATCCACCTATACTCACCATTGTGTATTACACGTCGTCCCATGCGATAGTGGGTACTTCGATAGTCTAGGACTCCGGGAGTCTGGAAGTTTGAAGTGTAGTGCCATAGATCTGCATGAGGACACGAAGGTCGGGGCCACATGGAATCATCTCGGGCTCCTTCACAACTTCACTAGCCCGACGCTCCTTTGGAGTGAGTGTGTTAACCCTCTGGGACTCCCGAAGCCCGGAGTCTCGGAATAAATCATCATCGTTGACTGTTGGCCACGTGGAGAAATCTCGAGGCCCTTCGTAACTTCCCCATTTCGACACTTCGGGGATATCGCGTGGTGGAACGAGAAATATCTCTGAAGCCCCCTTTTCAACCGTAGGATCTCCGCAGATGATGTGGACTGTTGATTCCCTCAGTTGTTCGACAATCCAAGAATTCGACCTTCAGGAGGAACATCATGCAACACCATTGGAACTCCCAAATTCTGGGAGTTCTGAAGTCTCGAAACCTTCGCTAGTTGGTTTAAGCGCGTAGTGTGAGATGTAAACTTCAGGTGAGCAGAAGAAGAGGGTTTTGCTTAGTAAGTGACCAGAAATGAACCAAGGAAAAGCGAAACTTCGACGCCTCATCCCTTAGATGTTCCTCCAAGGGGTTGGGTGTGTTACACAATGGTTATGGACACCCTTGTACAATAAAAGAGGCAAATCCAAATTCTAGAATTTGAATGCTTGATGAAGGAACATTGGACTAGAATCAAACTGATTGTTGAGATACTACAATATAGATACAAATTTACTAATGAACAAAACTAAAAAAATTAATAGTGAGCTTAGTGCCTTTGGATTGTATCATATACAAAATCTCATGGCAATGTGTGCAACTAATGCATGATGACTCAGATGACTAAATCTCATGATGACTCAGATGACTACTAAATCTCATGGATATGTGTACAATAATAAATGTTTCGATATGTGGATCCTTCTTATGCATATATGTGTTTATTATTGATCCTACCATATGCATATATCTATGGAGTAAGCTAAATATGCTACCTTTTGAGTTTGTCGAAGACTGTGTCTTTCACGTCTCCAGCTAGTACCTCCTCCAAAGGCTCCAAGTGATCGTGATCCGTTACAAACTTGTCGTATTGTATCCTGTACAGCCGGCGGCAGAGTCATTAAGACTATGTTAGTCGGGTGATGTGCATCAAACACCATCGCTACATCCATGGTGTACTATTCACCATAGCATGAATGGATGCATTTCCAAATCCCATGCCAATACCATCATCATCAGCGCGACATGGCAATGGGCATGTATGCATTTCCCATGACACTACGAGTAGATTTGAAATTTTAAACGCTCTCCTTGATGCGACATATATATAGTGCAGAGCCATCCAAATTCAAAATTTGAATTTATGAATGCACCCAATTCATGGTGGGTGAATGTCGATAAATGGAAAGCATAAATGTAAAGCATTGTTTGATATCTGACCGTGTGAGATCAATCTTCCCTTTTAGTAAGCAGTAGATCACGGTGGATGAAGATTGACCATCGTATGTTAAGATTGCTTTACTCTACAAACACTTCCAGACTTGGTTGGGAACCTAACGGGCCTCCAAACTCTTGATTTCGGTGGGTGTTTCACTTTGCAGACATGAGCCTCCAAAGTCTTGCCTTGGGCGGGTGCTCCACTCTGCAGATGCTCCCAGACTTGGTTGTGAACCTGACGGGCCTCCAAAGTCTTTTGTTGGGCGGGTGCTTCACTCTGCAGATGCTCCCAAACTCGGTTGGGAACCTCACTAGCCTTTGAAGTCTTGACTTGTGTTGGTGCTCTACTCTGCAGATGCTCCCAGACTGGATTGGGAACCTGACGAGCCTCCAACGTCTTCACTTTCACAGATGCTCCACTGTGCAGACGCTCCTAGACTCGGTTGGGAACCTAACAAGACTTCGAAGTCTTGACTTGCACGGGTGCTCCACTCTGCAGACTCTCCAGACTCGGTTGGGAACCTGATCGACCTCCAACTTCTTGACTTGCGCAGGTGCTCCACTTTGCAGACGCTCCCAAAGTTGATTAGGAACTTAACCAGCCTCCAACGACTTGACTTGCAAGAGTGTTCCAATTTACAGATGTTGCCTAATTTTGAGCATTTGACCTCGTTGAAGACGCTTTATGTGTCTCAATCTCCTAAACTGTAGTGGCGTGTGGGAGTAGTCGAGCAATTGTGCCAACAACTGGGAAAAGGCTTCATTGATTAAAGGAAGTATTAAAATGTAACAACACTTCATAATTAGAATCGAGGTCAAGTGGCCATAATGCTCACCGCACGCTGCATACAGAGTTGTCATTAACCTTCAAAGGTATGTAATCATAAGCAAAATGAATTATACGATGTACATAATTCTCTACATTTTATTTTTGGATGCTCATATTAACCATCGAAATGGTATGTGTAGTTTAACATCAACTGCAACCTATCGAGAGAGCTTTCCTTTAAACCTTTTGTAAGCATAGAAGTGAATTGTGGATGTGGAGATTTGGGAAGAGGGCAGAGATGACTCTGCACTGGTGAACATGGATGCAACCTCCGCAGATCTCCGCGGATGATGTGGACTGTTGATTCCCTCAGTTGTTCGACGATCCAGGAATTCGACATTCAAGAGGAACGTCATGCAACACCATTGGAACTCTCGAATTCTGGGAGTTCTGAAGTCTCAAAACCTTCGTAGTTGGTAGAAATCAATATCATAATCATAATTATAATAGAAATCCACAACAATCACATAATTGTCAAGGAAATGCATTTAGAGGAAGAGGAAGATGCCCAAGTCTGTTTAGAGGATGTTCAAATCAATTCAGAGGGCGAAGCAAAGACGGTTTTTGTGGAAGAGGAAGAGGAAGAGAAGGATCTCAAGAATGGCAAGGTCCACAATGTCATTATTCTCATACATATGGTAATCTTGAAAGAAATTGTTATGCAAAAATGAGATATATGGAAAACAAAGGTGCTAATACAATTGTAGAAGAAAGCAGGAATGCAAAGTTATTCATATCAAGTTTCATGGCACATAATGAAGAAAGTGAAGCATGATATATTGATTCAGGATGTTCAACTCATACGACATCTCAAGAGGATTTGTTTACTAGAATTAATGACAACTATTCTGGTAAAGTTGTATTTGGTGATGATAGAGCTTCAAAAGTTAAAGGGAAAGGCATAGTTACAATTCCAGCATTGCATGGAAAGAAGAAATTTATTGATGACACATTGTTGACACTAGCATTGAAGAAGAACCTACTTTCTGTAGAACAGATGATGGAGCATAACTATAAGTTAGTATTTGATAACAAGGAATGTTTAATCATGGATAAGTTGAATCATAATGCAGTTGTGGCAAAAGGAGAAATGACTAAAGATAGAATTTTCAATCTTTCTTTTGATTCAAGTAAATCACAAAATTTGAATGCAACAAAAGAGATTAACACAAATATTTGGCATTTAAGAATGGGACATTTGAATTTTCAGAGTTTGGTGTTGCTTCGAAAGCAGAATATGGTGAATGGTCCTCCTTATATCAAGAATTATGATGAAGTGTGTGAAGGATGTATTTTTGGGAAACAACACATGAAAAGTTTCTCAAATAGAACTTGGATGGTGATCCGGATTTATGTAGGAACACAATGAAATACAGAAATACACATAAACGTAGAGATGCAGCGGAAATAAGACTTCATTTCTTTAATAGCAAATGACTGAAATATGCTTACAGACAGAATGTAAATAAACTAGCTAAGGCGTTGGTAGCTTATCTCTGAGAAGAGATGTGGCTGCTACTCGCATCCGTGAGAAGATGGTTACAATGAGGCTCAGAAGGCCTTTTTACAATAGATGGGAATGCCAAAAGTCCTAACCCTAGGAGATGAAGCGCCAAAAGTCATGTGGGCCCCGTTTGGGTAAGTTGGTGCATCAACTTCCAGGGGTCGTAACTTTTGCATACGATCTCCGTTTTAGGCGTATGATAGCTCGTTGGAAAGATCTATCCGAGGAATACAACATTTTTGACAAAATTCCATGTCGTTTAGGGCCTCAAAACGGCTCCAGAAGTTCAGGACCCAAAAAACTGCTAAAAATAGTAAATTGCCAAAATGGCCAGAAAACTGTTTTGAGCCAGTCGAAAAAGGTGGGTGGGCACCAATATCCACCTGGATCAGATGGTTAGTGAACATATAGTGTTGGTGCATTCATATTTGTGTGGTCCAGTGGAGACAATGTCTTTTGGAAAGGCTTGTTATTTTCTCACTTTCATTGATGATTTTTCAAGGAAGACTTGGGTGTATTTTTTGCATAAGAAATCTGAAGTGTTTTCTCATTTTCTTGAGTTCAAGGCATTGGTTGAAAAGCAAAGTGGTTTCAAGATTCTCACCCTAAGAACAAATAATGGGGGAGAATACATGTCAAATGAATTCTTGAATTATTGTAGGAATAATGGTATAAAGCGAGAGTTTACCAATTTCTACTCTACTCAACAGAATGGAGTGGCGGAGAGGAAAAACAGGAAAAACAGAACCATAGTTGAGATGGTTAGGAGCATGTTAAATGCTAAGTCACTTGGTAATGAATTTTGGGTTGAAGCAATACACACATCAATATACATTCTTAATAGATGTCCTACAAAGGCAATGTTGAATTTGACTCCCAAAGAAGCATGGTCAGGACATAAACCAAGTGTTGCGCATATGAAAGTTTTTGGTCGTATTGCATATGCACAGGTTCCGAAGGAAAAGAGAATCAAATTGGATGATAAAAGTGTGAAGAGTATTATCATTGGTTACAATATTGAAACAACAAGTTACAGGTTGTTTGATTCTCAAGCAAAGAAAGTAATAATAAGCAGAGATTTTGTATTTGATGAGCAAGGAATTTATCAGTCAGAACTTGTACAGTTGAAATTAAAAGAATATACAGTTACTATTGATGGTGAATCACATTCCAAGCCAGTAAAGGAAGATGAATTTAAGAAGAAACCTAAGTGGTTTGAAAGAAGTCATTATGAAAGCAATATGTTAGATAGAAATTTTGAAAGAAGGATTACCATATTCCAAAGTAATCTTGTGAATTATGCACTTATGACACAGGTAATGAAGATGGATGAACCTCAAACTTATGTAGAAGCATCAAGAAAGAAAGAATGGAATGAATCTATGGAAGCAGAGTTGAATGCTTTGGTGAGAAATGATACATGGTATTTGGTGAACTTACGAAAAGGTAAAGAGGTGATTGGTACTAAATGGGTTTATAAAACTAAGTATAAATCAGATGGCACAATTGATAAGTATAAGGCTCTTTTAGTTGCAAAAGGTTATGCACAGAGAGAAGGCATTGACTCTATTGAGACATTTGCCCCAGTGGCAAAGATGGATACAATCAAGATGGTTCTTGCATTAGCTGCTCAATATAAATGGACAATTTTTCAAATGGATGTTAAGTCAGCTTTCTTGAATGGTTATGTGGATGAAGAAATTTATGTGGAGCAGCCTGAAGGTTTTAAAGTTCCAGATAAAGAAGATAAATTTTACATGTTGAAGAAGGATTTATATGGTCTTAAACAGGCACCAAGGGCTTGGTATTCAAGAATTGATAAATACTTCTGGGATCATGGCTTAATCAAAAGTTTATCTGAGCCCAATATTTATATTCTTCAGTCAATTCAGGATATTCTGATTGTTGCACTTTATGTTGATGATTTGATCTACACAGGGAACAATGCTGAGTTATTTCAAAAGTTTAAGTCACACATGATTGTTGAGTTTGAGATGACAGATCTTGGAGAGTTACATTATTTCTTGGGAATTGAAGTTTGGCAGAAAAAAGATAATATTTTGATGTCACAAGGAAAGTATACTTTGTATATTTTGAAGAAGTTCAAAATGATGAGTTGCAAGCTAGCAACAACTCCTTTGGAAGTTGGGTTGAAGTTATACGGACATGATAACTCCAAATCAGTTGATATTACTTTGTATCATCAATTGGTTGGAAGTTTGATCTTTTGCAGTTAGTATGGTATCTAGATTCATGTCAAACCCCAAGGAAATACATTGGAAAGAAATTAAGAGGATTTTGAGATATCTATGTGGTACAATTGGTTATGGTTTGATATACAGATCTATAGAATATTTCATGCTTATTGGTTATATAGATTCAGATTGGGCATGTTACATGGATAATAGGAAATCAACAAATCCAATGTTTCATAAGAAGACTAAGCATATTGATATCCAGTATCATTTTGTTCAAGATTTGGTTCAACAAGGTGTGGTCGAGATCAGTTATTGCAAAATAGAAGAACAAGTAGCTGATATTTTCACCAAAGCACTATCAAAAGAAAAGTTCTGCAAATTCAAAGATGATCTTGGAATATTTCCAAATGATAATTATGGGGGGGAAATGTTGGAATAATGATTCATTTATCATATTCTAGATGTAATTGTTATTGTTATGTGTTATGTCTAGAAAGTATAATTAAGGTGAGGAAATATATTTGAGAGATTCATGGAGTGATTATTGGAGAGATTGTAGGAGAAGATGATTTCTCATAACATCTTCTCTCATTGTATAAATTCATGCTTTGGTAATGAGAAAGGTTGAGCTGAGTGTTCATTGTTATTGTATTATTTGCTCCATTATTTGTTGGTGCATTTCTTCACATTGTACGTGTACCTCTTTTTTATTTAGTATTAGCTTACTTATGATTAAGGTTCTTGTAATTAGCATATTCCAAATTACTGCATAGGTTTGTTACTATCCCATTCATGAACATTGCACCAAATTTAAGCCTAAGACAAATCTACTCTATGATGCATGCAAATAAAATTCATAAGAAAACATAGAAAGATAAACAACACATGGTTCTATAACATCTCTTTAACATTCCTTTATTCATTCTTCCCATCCACCGATTGCTACATTCAAGAACTCTGGAACTTAATATCGACCAAAACAGAACAAAACATAATATAACATAACAAGACCTAACATAGTATAAATGAACCGAACCCCTAATATCCCAACCTATTACATATTTATACAGAAATCCAGGGCAAAAACCCTAATCTATTCATCCCAAAAATACCCCATTACAATGCATGGCCAACTCAGTTAACTGGTTGTTCGACGACTTTCTTCTACTTTTCAATCTGCATGCTGCTTTTTTGTTGTTTTTCTATTTTTGGAATGTCGGGTTTTTCTGTGCATTGTCTTCCTTCTACGCACTGTCCTCCTGGATGTGCCTCAATTGAGCTCTCTCTATCTCTCCTTCTTCTTCCGCACACTTTTCCTTTACTTAGGATTTTTCCCCAAAATTGTATCAATACTGCAAAATTGTTTCCGAAGTTGTCTGTCCAACAATCCCCCAACACTCACCAATGGATCATCCTGAGCCACTCATGCTTGTTTCCTACTCTTCCATGTCGAAAGGAAGTTTTGAGAGGTTACCTTTGCTACCTCCACCTCTTTGATGATTGTGGCCTCTGTTGTTGATATCTCCTATGTGCCCTGTGCGGTCAAGTTTGTATGTATGTCCTCTACTTCAATCATTGTTTGCTTGACCTTACCCTTCACCATGGACAATTCTCCAATTACCCTCACTGCCTATTCTTGAAGTGGTCATAGTCTTTGTTGAAGGATCTTTTTCTAATCCCTCATTCTCTTCACTTCTACTTGTGCTTGTCGTTGAGCCAAAATGGTTGACATGCGCTCTACTGGTGGCAATGTAGCCACCTTTTCCTGCTTCATGTTGCGCATGTTCTTGCACTTCTCTTAACTTGGCCTCTATGGCCTTCATCTCCGGGTCTTCTATCAATTCTATCCACACCTGCGCATTCTCCTCACAAAATTTTGTGCATTCGCCCTCTATCTTCTTAATGTGTGCAAGTATTGTGGTTGTCATCCTTTGTATGCCTTTGCGCACCTCTGGTGGCGTTCCTGGCATGCTCCTTAATTTTAATTTATGTATCTTCTCCCTAAATACATTAATGACCTCATCAATCGTTTTCACTTTTTCCTCCATAGTAGCTTATACTACTAGGGGAACTTTTGGAAGTGCCTTATATAACTTTTGGATTCTTGCTTGGGTTTTTTGCGCTATCCCTTCAGCCTTGTTCTTTTCCTTTAATGTTTTCTTGGCTCTCTCCTCAACCTCGATTTTATTTTTCAGAACCTCTTCTACTCTGCCTTCAAATTCCCAGTTTTATTGAAGTGTTGTGTCATATTGCTTCTATAATTGGGCTCTTTTGTCCCTTATTATTTCCAACTCTATGTGCTCTTCCTCTCCTCTGTTTCTAATTTATTGCACTAGTCCTGCTTGCAACTCCTGTAAACTTTGCATGGACATCCTTGATACAACTATATTTAGATGGTCCAACGCATTTACCTGCTCATGTAACTTTCCCATTGGCAACTCCAACACGTACATCTCAATCTATAAGGTTCTATGCCCTATTGTTAGTTGTGTCAGGGAAAAAAAATACAAACGGTGTGCAAAAAATGCACTTCTTCAAGTTTAGCAAAATATGACACTGCCTGCACCGATCCAACATAAGCCTAAGAACTTCTATATGATCCTTCAATAGATTGAACACCATCCAATCATCCAAGTAAAATTCTAGGAATTTATGGATGAACTCCTTGAATGTTGCAACCACTACCCTGGAAAACACAGCATGGGCATTATTCAAACCAAATGGCATAATTGTATATTGATAACTCCCTAATTCCATCGCAAAAGTGGTCTTGTGTCGACCCTCCGACGCAATTCTTATCTGATGGTACCCCAATAATCCATCTGTGAAAGAGTAAGTTTATTGGCCTCCTATGTTTTTCAGTACCTCATCTGTGAATGGTGTTGGAAATAGGTCATGTAAACATGCATCATTCATCTTCCTTAGATCTACGCAGATCCTGATTCCTCTTGTCTTCTTGTCCTATACCACCATTGGAATGATCCACTTAGATTCTTCTACCGATTCGATGATTCGTGCATCCAACAACCTGTTTATTTCATCCTTCACTTTCTCCTTGTACCTCATATTTAACCTGTAAGGCCTTTGGCGCACTGGCTTAGCTCCTGGTTTCAGTGGGATCATCATCTCGCCTAAGTCCTATGTTATTCCCTTCATCACTGAAAATTTCGTTGGAAATAGGTCTCGATATTCTCCCAGTAAATCTGCAATCTTCTCAACTGTCTCATCATTCCAATAATCTACTATCTACGCAAAATTGGGATTCTTTGTCGTCCCAATGTTTACCTTCCACGTCTTTATAGGTTGTGTATAAGTAGCGAATTCAAGCTCTGGACCTTCTATGGATTGTTCTCCTTCTATCTCAGGTACTTGTACATTCCTACGATCCTTTTCATCATACTCTTCCTTAGCTACGTTATAACACTCCAGTAGCTCACGGACAATCATCTTGGCTATGTGTGCACTGCATATTGGTACCACCTCCATCATCTCTTCTTCTGAGAAGATCTCCGTTCGAATAGCCTGTAGCATTGCATCTACTGATGGAGATTCATGTTCAAAGGTAAATGTGACTTTGAACCTCTGGACCGATTCTTCCCATCTTGTTGTCTCCCTGCACATTTCCAATTCCAAATACCAGTTCTTCAAAATTGTGTCCAGTGTGTGTATAAATATGTGTGTCCACTTTGTTTCCAGTTCTAAACTCCATTAATCCCTACATTGTTCGACATGACCCGCTGGGTCTCTCTCCCCTCTATACTTTTGCGCAATTTTTTCTTCCTCGGTGCCAAACCTTATTTGCATTAGTCTTTTTCACTCTGACCAATCTTTCATTCTCTCTCTCTGTGCATCCCACCATCTCGTTGGAATCGCTTTTAATACAACATCTAGTGCTAACAACCTTTTCTGTTCAGGTACCTGCAACTCAAATGATTTTACAAACATACTTATATCAGTTATACCATACCTAGGTGGATCACATAATTATGTTCCAATCCAGCGCAAGGATCGAGTGATGCGTGTACATTGTCTAGTTGACACTTCATGCATTCCTTGTTTCCAATGCTCTAGACCTTCTTCAAAATATGACACACATGAAATGATACTTCACCAACTCAACACACCATATGTTGTCAGGTTGACATAATCCTCCATCCGCGCAGTCATGTTGTATAAATTGTCAATGTCGTTCCCTCTTGCTGGTTCTATGTATCTCTTTCCTTTTGATGGGTCCAAGGGTGCAATAAATTTCAAGTCTCCAACTTCAAATATCATCTCCTTCCTATTCAAGTTGATCATTGTTTGGTTATCAAAATCCCATTCTAGTCCCATTAGTGATGGATATGGTTGAATGTCATCCACAATCTCAATAACTTCAAATTTTTCCACGCTGCACACCCAATCTATGTTCACAGGTACTCTTGTCAAACGACCAATCAAAACTATTTTGTGTTGATTTGCAAGCCTTAGTTGAACATGAGACCATACCAACTTGGTTTTTCCCATCATCTCCCATGTCTGCTTAGGTAAGACATTCACATCATACCCTCGATCCAATATAACATTATCCACATCATACTCTCCAATTTTCAGACTGAATCTAAATTCTTCATTAGTTCTCTTCCTACACAGTACCTAATTTACCATCCTTTGTGTGACAGGAGTTTCCATTCCTCTTGTACAGTGATCAATCATGTCGTATAATGTACTTAGCATAGTTTCATACTTTATTAGCTCTACACAACTTCTCAGGAATTCGGTTAGCGTTCTTACCTTTCCAATTAGCTTCTTTGGCAAAGCACGATCTTCTATACGAGGCACAAATGATGTTGATGCTCCCCAATCCACTCCTAGTACTTCTTTTCTTGCTCTCTAATATGTCTCCTTCTCTTGCTAAGGATCAAAGGTTGGCATAGGCCCTGCTGACTTCCTTACCCACTGTTTAGTTTGATTTCCTTCATTTGTCCTATCATCCATTGTTCTATCTCCTCCACATGTAACAACTGCTACTCTTGGTCCTTCATTGCGTCTTTCAGTTGATGTCTTCTTCATATTTTGATTCAGATTCTAGTCCTGGTTTCCTATGGCCTGCCACTTTAGTTGGGGACAATCTTATGTCGAGTGATTCAATGCTCTACAATATGTGCACGTCGTACATGGATTATGGCAGTCACGGGCCAAGTGTCCAGGTTGATTACAATTATAGCATATAGTCGGTCCTCTTCCTCTACCAAAATTCCCTCTACCTCAGCCTCTGCTAAAGTTTCCTTTGTTCGCTTGATTGAAACCTCTTTGATTGTTGTATTGCAGACCCCCAACTTTAGCTGTAGAATTCTCTTCCTGGATCTTGTACATATCTTATGTGTGCTCCCTCATTAAGTTGAACACGTGACAATCCTTTTCTTCGTGTTCTATAGACTTACAAAAATTGTAAAACATGTTTTTTGGTGTACTATGATACTTTTGTAGTAGTGGACACTCATTTGGGTGATGGCCCCATTTCTTACATATATCACAGTATCCTCCTCTTGGTAATGGATTAAACGCTCCTATCACCAAATACTACGTGAATGTTGGGCATTCGTTGTTATGATGGCCTTTAGTGCTACGTTTTGTACATTAGACTTGCTCACATTTCTCCTTTCCCTTTGTCAGTTATGTCATTTGAATTGTCAATGCAACCAACTGTGCCTGAACTTGTGTCATTCCTCCATTGTCTCCCACCAGAGATGATTCCAGTTTCATCGCAATTTTTAGTGCCTTGGGATGCGATGCAACCTTATGTTGTATCAATGGTCTGTGAATGTGTGGTATAAGCCCTGGAATAAACCATTCTTGGTGTTTTTGACCCAGAATTTGGAAAGTTAATCTACTCATCAAATCCTTAAATCTTTGGTCGTAATCCCATATCAACTTTGTTTGTACTTGCTTGACCTCCTTTAGTTCTGTGATGTACTGTGACTCTGACTTTGGCTTCTTGAACTCCTTCAACAATGCTTGCTTAATCTCTGCCAAATTCCTACCCTGTCCTTTAGGTGTGGTGCTCTGAAACTTCATATACCATACTAGTGCACGACCTCTAAATGTTGTCTCTAACTGTGCAATCTTCACGGCTTCATCATGTACGTTCTTTGCAGCCTAAATCGTCTCGCAGACAAACAAGTGTTGTTCCGGATCCTCTGACCCAACTCCCTGGAACTCAAGCAGTCTAAGAGTATTCTCTACCCCAGCCATGTTGCTTTTTGTATCCCCTCCTCTTGGTGATGCTTGTTGAATCCGATTCTAACTCCGTGCACTACTTCCACTACTATGTCTGCTACTACTCAATCCTCGGCTAACTACAATTTATTTTGACAAATCTTCAACCATTATTTCTGATTGTGGTGATGCACACGGGGTCATGGATTCGACACAGGATCTTGTCTGAGTGGGACTTATTGGTTCTTCTATTATTGAAATGGACTGAAACTCCTCTTCTTCTCCTCTTATGTATGGTACCTCCACAATTCGGACTAGTGCGCAAGGTTCTCTCCCCTTTGGATCACTGTGTGACTCTCCTTTCCCAACCCCAATATTTTGCCTCTTGTACCTCCTTCCTTTGTGCAACTCTCCAAATTCGTATTCTTCCTATGGTGTACCCTCTTCTTGCATCCTCAGTCCCTCCATGTTTCTTTTATTTCTTCCTCCATACTCTTAGACAATCCTCCAGTCATCCCCCGGTTCCCCTATGTGTGTGAACCCCTTAGCAATCAAATTCCATTATCATCACATGTTTTTCACACAATAACATCTTTATCTATGTATCGAATGATTTCAAGAACCTCCCACTCGAACCTTTGAAAAAATCCCTTTCTGTGACACGGTATGATTGAATACAATCTACTGCAAATTCTGCAACATAACCTCCTAGTATGTTATCCAACCAAAAATCAACTTCTCGAGTCATTGGGTTACTTACAAAATTCAATTGTCTTACCAATTTAGGAGTCCAATTCCTCGGTGCCACAACGTTGTACCTTCCAGTTTTCTCCACTAATATTTATAGCCACTCAGTCAGAATAATCATAAATTCACTAAAGAAAATTTCATGTATATCTATGAACACATACCTTTGCATCCATTGCTTGTCACTCATCCGAGGGTTCATGTTCTCTTGTCGTGCAAACTCTCGTTCCTTCCTTTCCAACCATTCTAAGATATCCTTCTTAGTCATCCTCCAAAACATCCCCTTAATCACAAAGTCATGGTCCCAATAACAGAACCATTTGTTAGTGTTGTTGTGCACGGGTTGTAAGACCCTAGGTTCGGTTCATCTATGACCAACAAAACCCACCAGACACTAGCCCTTTCCTCATCACCTTCTTGTGCAAATGAAGTATCACCCGAGGTATCTATTGGGACTGCGAGAACTGGGCTTCTACAATATTAAGGGAATAGGAGGAAATTGTTTGGTTCATTCTTCCTTATTATGTTGTATGCGTACCTCTATTCTGTTTAGTATTAGCTTACTTATGATTCAGGTTCCTATAATCAACATATTCCAAATTAATGCATAGGTTCGTTATCATCCTGGTCATGAACATTGCACCGTATTTAACAGTAAGACAAATCTACTCTACAATGCATGCAAATAGAATTCATAAGAAAACATAGAAAGACATAAAGCAAATGATTCCATAACATATCTTTAATATCCCTTTATTCATTCTTCCCATCCATTGACTGCTACATTCAAGAACTCTGGAACTTAATATCGACCAGAACAAAACAGAACATAATATAACATAACATAACCTAACATAACCTAACATAACCTAACATAACACAATCGAACTGAACCCCTAATATTCCAACCCATTACATATTTATATATAAATCTAGGGAGAAAACCCTAATCTGATCATCCCAAAAATACCCCATTACAATGCGTGGCCAACTCAGTTAATTGGTTGTTCGTTGGATTTCTCATGCTTTTCAATCTGCATGCTTCTTTTTTGTTGTTCTTCTATTTCTGGAATGTCATGTTGTCATGTTTTATTTTCTTGCTTTATCCTTTTGTCCACGTGTTGTCTTCCGTTTACACACTTTCCTCTTGTATGTGCTTCAGTTGTGTGCTCTCTAGCTTTCCTTCTTCTTCCGTGCACTTTTCCTTTACTTAGGATTTTTCCTCAAAATTGTATCAATACTGCAAAATTGTTTCCAAAGTTGCTTGTCCAACACTAATCGCCTAGTTTGTCTAGCATTCAAGTGAGGCTGATAGAAAAAATTCTTTAATCCACTGTGGTTTGTCAACAAAATAATTTTTCTATTGATCAAGTAGTGTCGCCACATCTTCAATGCATGTATTGTGGTTGCAAGTTCCAAGTCATGGGTAACAAATTTCCTTTCATGCTCCTTCAATTTCTTGGATTCATAACTTACCATGTGATTATATTGCATTTATAAACATTGTGAAGTCTTTAGTTGGGTCAACAATATTTAGTATCAGTGCACTAGTTAGAATATGCTTCACCTGTTGAAAGCTTTCTTCACATTTAGTAGACCACACAAACTTTACTCCTTTGTTTTGCAAAGAGGTTATGGGATGGCCAATTTTTTAAAATCCCTCCATGAATCTTCTATAGTATCCTACCAGCCCCATAAATGACCTTATATTTGTCACATTCTTCGGAGTGGGCCAATTCCTAATGGCCTTGATATTTTTTATGGATTCAAAAAGCTCCCATTCTCCATGTGCACTCCAACTTTTGATAAATCATCAACAATCAACTTCCTTTCCCTATAAATATGCTTTATGGAGAGGTCATTGAAACTCAAAAGAATCCTTTGAACCTCTTTTAATAATGGTAATCAAAGTTAGTTCCTCCTCCTTTATCCACTTTATGGCATTCATAGTCTCTAAATACTTGTAAAAATTTTATTCCCTTTTCAAATTCCAACAATAGCAACAAATTAAGGGCCAAGATATTTGCATAATTATTTGTACCTAGACCTAATCCCACCTTGAATATTATGCTATAACCTTCTTTGATATATAACATGCCTCCCACTCCATAATATTATGTTGTTCCTTATGAAACCCCATCAAAATAACCCCAAGGAGTCTCCATTTTCACTACCTCATTCTCAATTTTCCTTGGAGCCTTTCCTCTATTTTCTCGAGAAATGTTTTTTAGCATATCGATGCTCTAAGAAGTGCAATGAAAAGGTGTGATGAATTTGTCTTCAAACATATTGACATTTCTTGACAGCCACAATCCTCAAGTTATGATAACTATAAGTTCTTTAAATTCCATGACCAAAGGATTGACTCAGCAATTTTTTAGTGCTTCTACTATAGACAAACCCCTCCAAACATTTTTTAAGCATGTCAACCCTTCAATCTCAATCCATACCTGTTTGGCATAAAAATAATCCAAAACCATATGGAATTTTATTTCTTCACCCGTATTACATAATGGACATCTCCCTGGTTTGATCATGTTCCTCTCTTAAAAAATGTCCCAATATGAGACTTTATTGTTTAAAAGACACCACATGAGAATTTGAGGCTTTGAAGGGAAATTTAACTTTCATATAAATTTCCACCACCGCAAAATCCATCTCTGACCTTGTATTATGCTGAAAGCAAGGTAAATAGCTTTGGGAGTATACTCCCCAATTAGGTTATTAGCCTACACTAACTCATCATCTCTTTTTAATAATCTAATACGACAGGATTTTAATTTTGAAATAAAAACCTCCCAACTATGTACATCTTCTCCTCTAAAATTCAATCTGGTTACGAAAAACCACCCTTGACCCCACAAATTTGTCAAGTCTATACCTCATATCTGGGATAGGTAAACATATCCTCTATCTCTAAGGTATCAATCCATTTAAAGAGGAAGGTTACATTCCCATCCACTCTTAACCCAAGGATCTTCCCCCAATCTCACCTTCATCCTATCTGTCGTCTTCCACACTAGACCATTACCCATAAGAGGGAAAGCAAAATCTTAGCTTTCCAAATCACCTATACATTATGTAGGATTTTTGTGGCCTTTGATGCATTCTTCAAGTTCTTGGATGTATATATTTTTGTTTCATGGATAAAAACCATAATATGTTGCCTTTAATGAGCATCCAATGCTTTTAGCTGTCAAATCCTAGGAGAAAAGAAAAGATGTTTTTGAGTCCCCACCCTCCTAGGGCCTTAGGTATTGCCAACTTATGTTAGATAACCCAAGTGAAACCTCTTTTTTCACTACTCTGAACTAAATAAATCCAAATCAGATCCTTCTCATCTACTTTAAAACCCCTTTTTGAATCCAAGTCGATGCCATCTAATAGACTGCAATGGCCTCCGAGTCAACCTTGACTAAAACTAATCTTCCACCTCTGGATAACTAACAAAAACTCCAAGTGCAGATTTTCTTTTCTAATTTTACTAATATCCAATTCCAAACATTTTTCAAATAAGCATTAGGTTTTAAATGGAACCCCAATTATTGCATTCCTTCCTCCAAACCTACTTGTTTGAAAGGGAACAAAGTTAGGAAGTACTCCTCCTCTCCTACGTCCATCCATTCTAATAAAATGGATGTCTCATCCATTTTTACCGACATACCTATAGCAACACATTAAATATCCAAAATATATCTTAGCTTAACGAAATCTCTCCTGGTACCATCACATAAAATTAAGATTTCACCCACACAAAAAAAGATGTGACAGATAAAATGTCTCTGCAAGTTTCACTCCTTTAAAATATCTACTTCTCTTGACCTCAAATAAGTCCCTACTTTATCCGTCAACTACAATAAGAAACAAGAGAGGTGACAATGGGCATCCCTATCCTAAGCCTCTTTTAAGCCTAAAGAAATTTGAGGCAACTCCATTCATGACAACATAAAAAGAGACAATTGCAATGCTACTCGTAATCGAAGTAATGAAAGGAACACAAAATATCAAGCATGTTAACATCAATCACAAATACATCCAACTGACCTTATTGTAATCTTTCGAAAGATCTATGTTGACTACCATTGCTTTTAAATTCCTATTTTTGAATGTGTGTAGTTCCTCTTGGGCCACCCCATGAATTGCCTTGTGGATTTTCCTAACTTCTAAAAAACCAACCTGTTCACCAAATATTGAATTGGATAGAATATTTGTTACCCTTCTTGCTCTTACCTTTTCCACAATCATGTATATGTAGTTAAAAAGTGAATTGGGTCTGGATTCCTCAAAAGACAAAGGTTTATCACTTTTAAGAATGAAGGCAATGAATGTACTATTCAAGGCTACTAACACATTCCTACATGTTCTAGATTTCTTGACTAACCTCAACAAATCATCCTCAAGTATCTCAACAAAAAATAATTCTATAGGCCAACCATCCAGTCCAGGACTATTGTCCTTTTGAAAACTATGAAGCATAGTATGTAGTTCATCCTTTGACACCTCATCCATCAAAGTAGTGTTCTTCTCCTCATTAACAAAACTAGGAAAGAACTATGGCATCCTAACTACCTCTACTATTGAGACTCTCTCTTCTGCTTTGAACCTAGAAATGAAGTATTCCACTCTATTTCTTGATATATCCTTGAACTTATTTACCTCTAAACGATCTGGCATTGTAATTTTCCAAATAATATTTTTCTTATTTATGTAGCTTGCATAATGATGGAAAAATAATGAATTTTCGACCCCTTGAGAAAGTTAAAGTGCCCTACTTTTTAGTCTCCGAGCAACTTCTTTCTCCTCTAATAGATTTCTCCCTTTTAATTCTATCTTTGTAGCCTCTACCTTGGTATCCTTAGACATATATCCATTCCACTCGAACTCAGAGATTAAACCCAATTTGTTTTCAACTTCTTCCAAATCCTTTTCATCCTTGAGATTTTCTAATGGGCCCAACCTATGGCGACATATTTAACTTTACTGAGGTTTGATTCAAATTGTAATGATGTTGATTCATCAAGGGTTCCATCATAGGGAGACTAGATCCCCTTCATCAACTGAACATATTCCTCTTCTACTAACCAACTTGGGTTTAATTTGAAGGGACAAGGGGGTCTCTTACTAGCTTCTTCCAAACTCTTAAAAAAAAAATTAGCAAGACATGCACTTGTTCATTAGGCCCCTAGACCTCTGAGCAACCCAAATAAAAATTCATATCCCCACCCACAATAATGTTCTATTTTATCAACAAACCATTTTTTAAGATATTTTCCCAATAGACTAACTTGTCATAGTAGGGACCATAAAGGTTTAGCACCAATAATTCTCTACCCAGCCCTTGTGAATAGATTTATGTGCCCAAACCTGAATCAATTTGCCAACAATTTATTCATTTTAAAGTTCCACTTCTCCATCCTAAGATTACTCCTCCAAACCTACTCCTTACATCTAAAAACCCAAACTCCCAACCTCCTAGCATTTTCACTAATTACCCCACTAACTTCTCTCCTCCATGCATTATTTTCGCTAATTGCCAATCTCTTCTCAACCAACTTCTTAGAGGGGCTAGTCAACCCTCTACAATTGAGGACAAACAAATCATTGAGTAACCCTCTATCGGGTATTCATTTCTCTAAGTACCCTATCGATAGCTAACTACTTCATTATTGTTACTTTTGAAATCGATTTCTCACAAGCCAAGGTAATAAATGACTTCCCACCTATACCTAAAGGCTTTCATCCCAACAATGAACTCTAACTCAAGCCCTCGAAGGAGCTAACTACATAATCCTCATGTTCCCCTACTTGAGGCGTCAATTTATACCTCATAATCCTTTTCTTTGAATTCAAGGAAGAATCTTGCCCCAAATTTTGATGCCCCTCCTTGATATAGAACAAACCCTTCCCCACTAGAACAAATCCAGAAGACAACCTGGTACTAAGAGAGGAATCAATTCTAGGGAAATTAATACATGAGTTGACCTCCTTTAAATACTTTCTCCCCCAATGTAAAGAATGATAATTCACCCCCAACATCCAGGACCTCCCCTGAGTGCACAAATATTGTGAAGGAAATAAATTCAAAGGTGCCAAATTCTTAAGAGGCTTACCTTTTGAGATCCTAGAATCCATAGGATGGATAGGATGGGCAATAGAGACATCTTTAAAAACTTTTGTTTGGTATAAATTCACTACTCTAACCAGAGATAATTCATTTAACAATGCTCCAAAAGCCTTGACCTAATTAATCGTGGGTATAATGGGGTTTGTACTCTCTCCCTCTCTTTTGAAAGGACCAACATCCTTCAATCCTTCCAATAAAATTGCCTATTCCAATCTCCTTTATTCCCTTGCACAAAGAGACCTCGGTTTGTTCTTTGGACCAAACTTTTCTTGTTGATCTTGAGTCAATTTTTCCACCCATAATTTCTTTTTGTAAGGAAGTTGGTAGTCAACCACAGCATGCCCATACTTATGGCATTGAATACACCTAAAAATAAATCCTACATAGTCTAGAATTTGTTTATGCAGACTTTGTCCCCTCCATAACTCCAAGCTTTCGACCAATCCATCCCTTAAATCAAGATTTTCTAGAATCTTCATTACCAACATCAAGCCCATATCTCTAAAGGATAAATCAACTTCCACAAACTGGTCAAGTGCATTTCCAGTTTTCTAAAATACTTCCAACATCCAATACTATATTAGAGACTGGGTAGTTTAACCCAAATCGACACCAAATAAAAATTGTGAATTCTTGCATCAAAGAGTGGGCTCCAACATTTTAAGGTAAGAGGACAATCATCCCACTTCTAGGATCTCAATAAAACCCTAGTCACATCAGAGGCCAACTGACCACCCCCGAGCTAAAACATATGAAATCAAAGAGTAGCCTAAGAAGGGTTTATAAGACACATATACCCAAGAATTAAAACCTTTATTGATAAACATGTGATCTATCACCGGCTTTACCAAAGACATCTCCACCTTGTAGACAACTTCGTGCATCCTTACCTCCTCACCCAAGAAAAGATTGATGGGAGTACTGTAAAGTTCCCAAGCCAATTTTTTCGCTTGGATCACTAACTGCTCACTGTTTAACCGATATGTGTGTGTTTTCTTGCAAGTTTACTTCCTGAGTTATGTCTTAGGGTTTGTAGATTCAGTTAACAAGCATATGACATAGATCTGAAGATATAGTAGTGGAAATACAAGATATGACAAGTAACACCAGATATGGAACCAAACAACACAGATCTGACCTATTATCCCCGATATCTAGGAATAACTAGGAGATCATGTCTCGAGGCCCACAGGTCCTAGACATGAAGTACCAAGAGAAGGATTGACCTAAGCATGGCCCTGGAGGGCCCATTCCTCTTCTTCTTCGCCAGACTTGTCCTGTCAGCAGCAACAGCTTCCATCACCATCGACTTGGACTT
>ML787017.1:129353-164501 GCA_009831015.1 Picea engelmannii
GAGCCCCTCTTCTAAGTCCACTTCTACGCAGATTCGGGCACACGAATACTGGTCCTTTCTTGCTGCATGGTCTATGTATTTTCCAAGCGCGTTGCCGATGATTTGAAGGGATTTTTGGTTCCAGCAGTGGAGCGGAAGATGTGAGAGCCTGACCCAGACCGGCACTGCAGAAGGCACATCTTGTGTGGGGTCGAAGTCTGGAGTCCACTTATTTAAGTAGAGGCCCTGGGGACCCATGAAGAATGGCCCATTTCTGAATATCAGACCCCTGTCTTCAGAGTTCTCGAAAACAAAGACGAAGAATCCCTTTCCAACGAAGTAACTCTTAACTCCCTCTTTGATCAGGGGTTTCCAGTTCCTTTGCGTCCAATCTTCCACTGTTTTAGGCGAGGGCCAGAGACCCATGAACTGGCCTATGAGTCCTCTCTCGGCCAAGTTCAGGGCTGCTTTACAAGTTTCTTCCTCCGGCAGGGCCACCGTGGGGATGGAATCCATTTTTCTTACGAACTTTTGCTGAGTTGCTGAGGGCGGCCTCTTTGCACCTGTTTCTACCAATTTCCTGAACGCCTGGACCTCTGGGGGCGGATCGGGGTCCCCTGGAGCTTCCATCAGACCG
The DNA here is from genome assembly GCA_009831015.1 of Picea engelmannii. Classification (NCBI taxonomy): domain Eukaryota; kingdom Viridiplantae; phylum Streptophyta; class Pinopsida; order Pinales; family Pinaceae; genus Picea; species Picea engelmannii. The sequence continues at coordinate 129,970 of ML787017.1, forward strand.
AGTGAAGACTGCAGAGCGCAAGACCTAGCTTGACAGCCGCTGGGGCACGCAGGGGCGACCGGCAGACCGCTCGGGGGTGCGCGCGATTATCTCCTGTATTTCATGATATTTGATGCATTGTGTAATTCAAGGATAAATCATTTACATTGAATGTTATATCATTTCCAGTGTTTATTGAGAAGTAATATTATAAACCATAATCATTATTGCAATCATTGACTTCGTCAATAATTACTGTTATATGTGCTCATATATAATATTGATAGTCATTGACAAATGAAGTATTAACCACTATTTGCATGTATTAGTTTTATTGTTGCCTTGTCTTGCAAACAAGTGCTTCTACTGTGGTATTTCTTCATTCTTGACTATCTTCTTGGCGGTAATCTGTGAAGGGAAAACTCACCTTGATCCTTTAAACCTTTGCCTTTCAAAACCCCAGATTACCAGGGACGTCTTCCTTGGGTTTAGCCACCCTAAATAGAAAGAGCCCCCCATCGAGGTGATAGTGGGTGGGGAAGCTCTTGTTACGCCAGTTTGACTCTTATCTTCAAGCTACTTGACCTAAACTACAAACTGAGGGATAACATGACCTATATATATATAATAAGAAAGAACCTGATACAATAAGGATGTAGATATGGAATAACATCAGATAGATCCAATAGATAAGATATGAGATACTACAAAATGCTCTAGATAAGAATATGTAAGCCTCCAAAGGCTTAATAAGAGATGAAGACCAATACAAGAAGAACCAGGGTCAAGTCCAAACCCCCCTAGTTGAAGGTACGCCCTCCTGAATAGCTGTGAAGATCCAATATTTGGGCCCAGCTGTTGGAAGCCTCCAAATGGCACCAAAATCTGCACAATGATAGATTGGGGCAAGTAAAACCCCCTCCTGAAGCCTCATGCCGAAATGTCCAAGTCTGCTCCTCCAAATGTTGAATCGTCAAGTAAAATTGTGCCCTCCTGAATACTGTCAAACCCTAATATTTCGACCCTGTTGAAGGAGACTTCCAATCACTATGAAACTCTCCATGATGATAGATCAGGCCAAGGGAAACCTCCCGGTGAAGTCTCAAGGTGAGATCTAGAGTTTTACTCCTCCAAATTGAATAGATTTGAATGTCAATAGTGCCCTCCTTATATCCAAGTCGTGCCAATGCTCTAGGAAATCATCTGCTAAGAACAACTCTCTCAAAATGCACTAGAAATGATGATCATGGACCTGCAAGGAAAACCCAAGTGTTAGAATGTCCAAAAGCCCTACCAATCTCTTGGATAGAACTTCCTTCAAACAATGATGTGCCCCCTTGTTGAAAACCCTCAAGGCTACGACATGTTGTTGTCCTAGATGAGTGATGGTACCTATAGCTATTGTATAAAGGTGTGGGTGGAGTATTGCATCCCCGAGACCAAGCTTGGAACAAGATAGGTGGAATCTTTCACCACCGAGTTGTCCTCTAGGGTTTTTATTCCCAAAACACTCAAAAATATGTGGTTAAGAGCCCAAAAGAAAATTGTAATAATAATCCAAGATGAGTGAAAGGTGTACCCTTGCGTTCCCTTTATACCTCCAATCTGTTTCTTTGTTGAGTTAGTTAACCCCTAGGGTTAACTCCTAACTCAACCTCAGTTGTTCTATTTCTTCATTGAATTACTTTTCCCTTTTCAAGTCAACTTAATATTATAATGTTTAGTTTAGTTGACTTTTCCCCATGCTGCGTGAGACTATAGTCTAGTGGGGATGACTAGACTACCGAGTCTCTCCAACCCTCTTCATCAAGAGGTGGGGGACATTACAGTCTCCCCTGCTAGGAATTGCTTGCCCACAAGTAATTCTAATCCTATCTCATGTATCACCTGTTCACTTTCCCAAGTAGCATCCTCAATAGGCAAGTCCTTCCATTTTACTAAGTATTCCTTGATGCTCCTCTTCCTTAGACTCTTCTCCCGAATCTCCAGTATCTCCTCTGATATCAGTATCAATTTCCCCTCTTTATCTAAGGGTGGTAGTACCTCAAGCGGAGTGATGTGTTGGCCTATGGCCCTCTTCAAGCATGACACTTGGAAAACGTTGTGTATCTTGCTGCCCCGCGGAAGATCAAGCTCATAAGCCACGACCCATGCCTTTCTGTTGACCCTATAGGGTCCAAAGAATCGGGGTTCAAGATTTTCTGCTCCACTTCTTTTGATCGGAGCCTGTCTTTACGGTTGGAGCCTTAAGTAAACCAAGTCACCAACCTCAAATGTACGCTCTACCCTATTCTTGTCTGCCTGGACCTTTTGTTGATTATGTGCTCTTTGTAGATGATCCTTTAGTTCTTTGAGTATGTCCTGACTCTGTTGCACCCAATCCTGAACCATAGGAACTTTGCTATCACCAAAGACAATCTCTACAAAGGAGTGATACCAATAGACATATGATAACTGGTGTTGAAACAATATTCTCTCAAGTGTAGCCACCTAACCCATGCTTTCTGCTACCCTGCTACATAATTTATGAGGTAGCCTTCCACCCACTTGTTGACTATTTCGGTTTTCCCATCAGTCTGAGGGTGGTAACTGGTGCTAGGGGTCAAGGCCATACCAAACAACCTAAATAATTCCTGCCAAAAGGTTCTCATAAATCTGATGTCCCTGTTACTCACAATGGTCTTGGGTAAACCATGTAGTCTGAAGATCTCCCTGAAGAACAAATTTGCAACCTGTGTTGCACTAGAGTCTGTGGCAATGGAGAAGAAGTGTGCAAACTTAGTTAGCATGTCCACCACTACAAAAATACAATCTTTACCCTGTGCCCTTGGCAATCCTACGATGAATTCCATAGAGATGCTTTCCCATTTGTGCTATGGGATGGGTAAAGGTTGTAACAATCATGATGGATGTGTGTGCTCATCATTGTTTACTTGGAAAGTAGTGCATTCCTTGATGTGGCACATCACATCTTCTTTCAGACCTTTCCATGAAAACCTTTCCCTTACCTGCCTGTATGTTTTGACAAATCCTTGGTGCCCTTCCACCGGTGAATCATGACATGCTTGCAGTACCTTAGCCTTAAAGGCTGACTCGGGAACCAAGAAAACTTGGCCCTTGTAGTAGATGATGTCATCCATGATTTTGAATTTATCATCCTGTATCTGTCCATCCATCAACTGACATGCAAACTGGTTCTTTGAGTATTATACTAAGAGGTGAGCCTTCCAGTCAACTGAGATATCGATCATAGCATAAACCGATGGACTTCTAGATAATGCATTTACCACTACGTTAATATTCCCCTTGACAAACTCAATTTCAAAATCATAGGTATGTATCTTTCTCACCCACTTCTGTTGTCTCTCATTTAAGTCCTTTTGTTTCAAAAATTACTTAAGACTGTTGTGATCTGTCCTCACCACAAATCTCGCTCCTACCAAGTATTTCCTGAAGTTGGTCAATGCGTGCATGATGGCCAACGTCATTTTGTCATAGATAGTGTAAAGAAGCTTAGGGCCCCTCAACTTTTGGCTCTCATAGAAAAGTGGGTGCCTATTATGCATAAGCACTGCCCCAATTCCCTCCCAAGAGGTATCACACTCCACCGTGAAGGGTTGGCCGAAATCTGGTAGAGCTAAGACTGGGCACGTGCTCATGATCTTTTTCATTTAGTCAAATGTCAATTGTGCCTCTGAAATCCATTTGAAGGCCCCTTTCTTGGTTAAATCGGTGAAGGGTGCACAAAGCTGTGAGAAACCCTTGACGAATCTCCTGTAATATAAACAAATGGCAAGAAACCCCTTCAATTACGTGAGGGTCTTAGGTGTGGCCCAGTCAAGTATTGCTTGGACATTTTCTTGATGTACCTGTACCCCCTTTACTCCAATGATGTGTCTCAAATAGAGGACCTCAGTCATTCCAAATTCACATTTGGATTCCTTTGCATACAAGGATTGGTCCTCCATGATGGCTAGAATCTATTCCACACATTGAATATGTTCCTCCCAAGTCCTGCTATAGATCAAAAAGTCATAAAAAAATACTAGGAGGTGCTTCCTCGACTGCTTGTTGAAGACGTAATTCATGCAAGATTGAAATGTGGTTGGCACATTAGTCATTCCAAATGGCATCACTAGGAATTCATAGTGGTCGTAGTCACATCTAAAGGCAGTGTTGGGGACGTCCTGCTCCCTCATTTTTATCTGATGATATCAAGAGCGCAATTCAATCTTGGTGAAGTAAACAACACCATGAAGCTCATCCAGGAGCTCATCAATCCCTGGAATGGGATACATGTTCTTAATTGTCTTCTTGTTCAAGGACCTGTAATCATTTCACATGTGCATGGTTCCATCCTTCTTCTTTACTAGTACCACTGAAGATGCAAAAGGACCGGAACTCAGTCTAATGTGACCCATGTCTAACAGTTCTTTGATAGCCTTCTCTATCTCATCTGTGTACTTCTTTGGGTGTCTATAGGGAGTGGTGATGACAAGTTTCGCTCCCTCTTCAAGCTTTATGATATGCTCAAACCCCCTATCTGGTGGTGTTCCCGGTGGAATGGATCCAAACACCTTACTATGTTTGTCAATGATTCTCTGAACCTCTGGTGAATAGTGAACTTCTCCCTTCTTGTCCACACATACTGAAATTCTACACTCAACAACATACTCTCTTCTGAAAATAACCTCCATGTGCTTTGTTGTAACCACCCTAGATGTGTTTCCTGACATGCCCCTGAGAACTACCTTTTTCCCACTTTCCTCTGTGAAAGACATATCCATGATCTTGTAGTTGGTGGTGATTGGTCCCAACGTACTAAGCCATTAAACCCCAAGGATGATATTTGTGTCTGGAAGATCCATCACATAGAAGTCTTGTGCTAAATCATGCCTGCCCAATGTAAGCTTCATTCCCGAAATATACCTGTTACAGGGCATGGTGCTTCCTCCTGCTACCTCCACCTTGAATCCTTCAAATTCCACCATGGGTATGTGCCTCCTTTGTAGTAGAGTTGAATCAATAAAGTTGTGAGAAGCACCCCCATCAATGAGAACTGAAACTTTCTAGCCCTGCAATACCCCTCTCATCCTGAAGGTGTTATATTTGCGTACCCCACTGATGGATGCCAATGTAGCCTTCTCATATGTTGTCATGCCGTGAACTGTACCTTCTTCTTCTGTAGTTTCGGTGGTGTATACTTCTATATTTTGTAGGTGGCCGAAATATTCATCCTCCTTCATCCTCAATCGGCAAGTCCTTCCATTTGACTAAGTATTCCTTGATGCATTCTTCAAGTTTTTGGATGTCTATATTTTTGTTGCATAGATAAAAACAATAATATGTTGCCTTTAATGAGCCTCCAATGCTTTTGGCTGCCAAATCCTAGGAGAAAAGAAAATATGTTTTTGAGTCCCCACCCTCCTAGGGCCTTAGGTATTGCTAACTTATGCCAGATAACCCAAGTGAAACCTCTTTTATCACTACTCCGAACTAAATAAATCCAAATCAGATCCTTCTCATCTACTTTAAAACCCCTTTTTGAATCCAAGTCAATGCCATCTAATAGACTGCAGTGGCCTCCAAGTCAACCTTGACTAAAACTAATCTTCCACCTCTGGATAACTAACAAAAAATCCAAGTGGAGATTTTTTTTTCTAATTTTACTAATATCCAATTCCAAACATTTTACAAATAAGCATTAGGTTTTAAATGGAACCCCAATTATTTCATTCCTTCCTCCAAACCTACTTGTTTGAAAGGGAACAAAGTTAGGAAGTACTCCTCCTCTCCTATGTCCATCCCTTCTACTAAAATGGATGGCTTTTCCATTTTTACTGACATACCTATAGCAACACATTAAAGATCCAAAATCTCTCTTAGCATAATGAAATATGTCCTGGTGCCATCACCTAAAATTAAGATGTCACCCACAAACAAAATATGTGACAGATAAAATGTCTCTCCAAGTTTCACTCCTTTAAAGTATCTACTTCTCTTGAAATCAAGTAAGTCCCTACTTGATCCTTCAACTACAATAAGAAACCAGAGAGGTGACAATGGGCATCCCTATCCTAAGCCTCTTTTAAGCCTAAAGAAATTTGAGGCAGCTCCATTCATGACAACATAAAAAGAGACAGTTGCAATGCTACTCGTAATCGAAGTAATGAAAGGAACACAAAATCTCAAGTGTGTTAACATCAATCACAAATACATCCAACTGACCTTATTATAATCTTTTGAAAGATCTATGTTGACCGCCATTGCTTTTAAATTCCTATTTTTGAATGTGTGTAGTTCCTCTTGGGCCACCCCATGAATTGCCTCTTGGATTTGTCTACCGTATAAAAAACCAAACTGTTCACCAAATATTGAATTGGATAGAATATTTTTTACCCTTCTTGCTGTTACCTTTTCCACAATCATGTATATGTAGTTACAAAGTGAATTGGGTCTAGAGTCCTCAAAATACAAAGGGTTGTCACTTTTCAAAATGAAGGCAATGAATGTACTATTCAAGGCTACTAACACATTCCTACATGTTCTAGATTTCTTGACTACCCTCAATAAATCATCCTCAAGTATCTCAATAATACCCAAAAATAATTATATAGGCAAACCATCCAGTCCAAGACTATTGTCCTTTTGAAAGCTATGAAGCATAGGATGTGGTTCATCCTTTGACACCTCATCCATCAAAGTAGAGTTCTCCTCCTCATTAACAAAACTAGGAAAGAACTGTGTCATCCTAACTACCTTTGCTATTGAGACCTCCAAAATCTCAACAAAAAAATTAGCAAGAAATCCACTTGTTCATTAGGCCCCTAGACCTCTGAGAAACCCAAATAAAAATTCAGATCCTCACCCACAATAATGTTCTATTTTCTCAAAAAACATTTTTTTAAGATATTTTCCCAATAGACTAACTTGTCATAGTAGGGACCATAAAAGTTTAGCACCAATAGTTCTCTACCCAGCCCTTATGAATAGAGTTATGTGCCCAAACCTGAAACAATTTGCCAACAATTGATTCACTTTAAAGTTCCACTTCTCCATCCTAAGATTACTCCCCCAAACCTACTCCTTTCATCTAAAAACCCAAACTCCCAACCTCCTAGCATTTTCACTAATTACCCCACTAACTTCTCTCTTGTACACATTATTTCTTTTAATAGAAAAATATCAGGTTGATGAGTATAAACCAACCTCTTCTTAGCCAACTTCTTAGAGGGGCTAGCCAACCCTCTATAATTGAAGGACAAACAAATCATTGGTTAACCCTCTATCAGGTATTCATTTCTCTAAGAACCCCATCGATGGTTAACTACTTCCTTACTGCTACTTTTGAAATCGATTTCTCACAAGCCAAAGTAATAAAAGACTTCCCACCTATACCTAAAGGCTTTGAGTCGAACAATGAACTCTAACTCAAGCCCTCGAAGTAGCTAACTACATAATCCTCATGTGCCCCTACTTGAGGCATCAAATTATACCTCAGAATCCTTTTCTTTGAACTTGAGGAAGAACCTTGCTCCAAATTTTGATGCCCCTCCTTGATATAGAACAAACCCTTCCCCACTAGAAAAAATCAAGAAGACAACACGGTACTAAGAGAGGAATCAAAGCTAGGAAAATTAATACATGAGTCGACCTCCGTTAAATACTTTCTCCCCAATGTAAAGAGTGATAATTCCCCCCCAACATCCAGGACCTCCCCTGAGTGCACAAATATTGTGAAGGAAATAAATTCAAAGGTGATATATTCTTAAGAGGCTTACCTTTTCAGATCCTAGAATCCATAGGATGGATAGGATGGGCAATAGAGACATCTTTTAAAACTTTTATTTGGTCTGAATTCACTACTCTAACTAGAGATAATTCATTTAGTAATGCTCCAAAAGCCTTAACCTAATTAATCGTGGATATAATGGGGTTTGTACTCTCCCCTTCTCTTTCGAAAGGACCAACATCCTTCAAGCCTTCCAATAAAACTGCATATTCCAATCTCCTTTCTTCCCTTGCACAAAGAGACCTCACTTTGTTCTTTAGACCAAACTTTTCTTGTGGAGCTTGAGTCAATTTTTCCACCCAGGCTTTCTTCTTGGAAGGAAGTTGATAGTCAACCACAACATGCCCATACTTATGGCATTGAATACACCTAAAAATAACTCTTACATAGTCTAAAATTTGTTTATGCAGACTTTGCCCCCTTCATAACTCCAATCTTTCGACCAATCCATCCCTTAAATCAAGATTTTATAGAATCTTCATTACCACCATCAAGCCCATATATCTAAAGAATAAATCAACTTCCACAAAATGGTCAAGTGCATTTCAAGTTTTCTAAAATACTTCCAACAACCAATACTATATTAGAGCCTAGGTAGTTTAACCCAAATCGACACCAAATCAAACTTGTGAACCATTGTATCAAAGAGCGCGCTCCAACGTTTTAAGGTAAGAGGACAACCATCCCACTTCTAGTATCTCGATAAAACCCTAGTCACATTAGAGGCCAACTGACCACCCCCGAGCTAAAACATATGAAATCAAAGAGTAGCCTAAGAAGGGTTTATAAGACACATCTACCCAAAAATTAAAACCTTTATTGATAAACATGTGATATATCACTCGGCTTACCAAAGCCATCTCCACCTTGTAGACAACTTCATTCATCCTTACCTCCTCACCCAATAAAAGATTGATGGGAGTACTGTAATGTTCGCAAGCCAATTTTTTTGCTTGGGACACTAATTGCTCACTGTTTAACTGATATGTGTGTGTTTCCTTGCAGGCTTACTTCTTGAGTTATGTCTTAGGGTTTGTACATTAAATTAACAATCATATGACATATATCCGAAGATATAGTAGTGGAAATACAAGATATGACAAGTAACACTAGATATGGAACCAAATAGCATAGATCTGACATTTATGGATATAATAAGAAAGAACCTGATACAATAAGGATGTAGATCTAGAATAACATCAGATAGATCCAATAGATAAGATATGAGCTGCTACAAAATGCTCTGGATAAGAAGATGTAAGCCTCCAAAGGTTGAATACAAGATGAAGACCAATACAAAAAGAACCAGGGTCAAGTCCAAACCCCCCTGGCTGAAGGTACGCCCTCCTGAATAGTTGTGAAGATCCAATATTTCGGCCTAGTTGTTGGAAGCCTCCAAATGGCACCAAAATACACATAATGATAGATCGAGGCAAGTAAAACCCCCTTCTAAAGCCTCTAGCTAAAATGTCCAAGTCTACTTCTCCAAATGTTGAATCCTCAAGTAAAACCGTGCCCTCCTGAATACTGTCAAACCCTTATATTTCGGTTTTGTTGAAGGAGACTTCCAATCACTGTGAAACTCTCCATGATGATAGATTAGGCCAAGGGAAACCTCCTAGTGAAGTCTCAAGGTGAGATCTAGATTTTTACTCCTCCAATCTGAATAGATTTGAATCTCAATAGCACCCTCCTTCTATCCAAGTCATGCCAATGCTCTAGGAAATCATTTGGATAGAATAGCTCTCTCAAAATGCACTAGAAATAATGATCACAACCCTGGAAGGAAAACCCAAGTGCTAGAATGGCCAAAATCCCTACCAATATCTTGGATCGAACTTCCTTCAATTAATGATGCGGCCCCTTGCTGAAAACCCTCAAGGGTACGACCTGTGGTTGTCCTGGATGAGTGATGGTACCTGTAGTTGTTGTAGAATGGTGTGGGTGGAGTATTGCATCCCCGAGACCAAGCTTGGAACAAGATATGTGGAATCGTTCACCACCGAGTTGTCCTCTAGGGTTTGTATTCTCAAAACCCTCAAAACTGTGTGCTCAAGAGCCCAAAAGAAAATTTCAATAATAATCCAATATGAGTGAGAGGTGTGCCCTTGCATTCCCTTTATACCTCCAATCTATTTCTTTGTTGAGTTAGTTAACCCCTAGGGTTAACTCCTAAATAAACTTCATGTGTTCTATTTCTTCATTGAGATACAGTTACCTTTACAAGTCAACTTAATATTATAATGTTGAGTTTAGCTGAATTTTCCCCATGCTGCATGAGAGTATAGTCCAGTGGGGATGACTAGACTACTGAGTCTCTCCAACCCTCTTCATCAAGAGGTGGGGGACATTACAGTCTCCCCTACTAGGAATTGCTTGCCCACAAGCAATTATGAGCCTGTCTCATGTATCACCTGTTCACTTTCCCAAGTAGCATCCCCAATAGGCAAGTCCTTCCATTTGAATAAGTATTCCTTGATGCTCCTCTTCCTTAGAATCTTCCCCCAAATCTCCGGTATCTCCTCTGATATCAGTATCATTTTCCCCTCTTTATCTAAGGGTGGTAGTACCTCAAGAAGAGTAATGTGTTGGCTTATGGCCCTCTTCAAACATGACACATCGAAAACGTCATGTATCTTGTTGCAGTGTGGAAGATCAAGCTCATAAGCCACGACCCCTACCTTTCTTTTGACCCTGTAGGGTCCAACGAATGGGGGTTGGATATTTTCTGCTCCACTTCTTTTTATTGAAGCATGTCTGTATGGTTGGAGCCTTAAGTAGACCAAGTCACCAACCTCAAATGTACGCTCTACCCTGTTCTTGTATGCCTAGACCTTTTGTTGATTCTGTACTCTTTGCAGATGATCCTTTAGTTCTCTAAGTATGTCCTAACTCTGGTACACCCAATATTGAACCATAGGAGCTCTTCTATCACCAAAGACAATCTCTACAAAGGAGTCATACCAATAGACATATGATAACTGGCGTTGTAACAATATTCTCCCAAGTGTAGCCACCTAACCCATGCTTTTTGTTGCCCTGCTACATAATTTATGAGGTAGCCTTCCACCCACTTGTTGACTATTTCAGTTTACCCATCAGTCTAAGGGTGGTAACTAGTGCTACGAGTCAAGGCCGTACCAAACGACCTAAATAATTCCTGCCAAAAGTTTCTCATAAATCGGATGTCCCTGTCATTCACAATGGTCTTAGGTAAACCATGTAGTCTAAAGACCTCCCTGAAGAACAAATATGCAACATGTGTTGCACTAAAGTCAGTGGCAATGGAGAAGAAGTGTGCAAACTAGTTAACATGTCCACCACTACAAAAATACAATCTTTACCATGTGCCCTTGGGAATCCTGTGATGAAGTCCATAGAGATGCTTTCCCATTTGTGTTATGGGATGGGTAAAGGTTGTAACAGTCACGATGGATGTGTGTGTTCATCATTGTTTACTTGGAAAGTAGTGCATTCCTTGATGTGGCACATCACATCTTCTTGCAAACCTTTCCATGAAAACCTTTCCCTTACCTGTCTGTATGTTTTGACAAATCCTTGGTGCCCTGCCACCGGTGAATCATGACATGCTTGCAGTACCTTGGCCTTAAAGGTTGACTCAGGAACCAAAAAAATTTGGCCCTTGTAGTAGATGATGTCATCCATGATTATGAAGTTGTCGTCCTGTATCTGTCCATCCATCAACTGACATGCAAACTAGTTCTTTGAGTATTCTACTAAGAGGTGAGCCTTCCGATCAACTGAGATATCGATCCGATGACCTTCTAGATAATGCATTTGCCACTACGTTATTCTTCCCCTTGACAAACTCAATGTCAAAATCATAGGTATGTATCTTTCTCACCCACTTCTATTGTCTCTCATTTAAGTCCTTTTGTTCCAAAAAGTACTTAAGACTGTTGTGATCTGTCCTCACCACAAATCTCGTTCCTACCAAGTATTGCCTGAAGTTGGCCAATGCATGCATGATTGCCAACATATTTTTGTCATAGATAGTGTAAAGAAGCTCAGGGGCCCTCAACGTTCGGCTCTCATAGACAAGTGGGTGCTTATTCTTCATAAGCGCTGCCCTAATGCCCTCCCCGTAGGCATCACACTCCATTGTGAAGGGTTGGCCAAAATCTGGTAGAGCTAAGAATGGGCACGTGCTCATGATCTTTTTCATTTTGTCAAATGTCAATTGTGCCTCTAAACTCCATTTGAAGGCCCCTTTCTTGGTCAAATCGGTAGAGGGTGCACAAAGTTGTGAGAAACCCTTGACGAATCTCTTGTAATATCAACAAATGCCAAGAAACCCCTTCAATTATGTGAGGGTCTTAGGTGTGGCCCAATCAAGTATCACTTTGATATTTTTTGGATGTACCTGTACCCCCTTTACTCCAATGATGTGTCCCAAATAGAGGACCTGAGTCATTCCAAATTCACATTTGGATTCCTTTGCATACAAGGATTGGTCCTCCATGATGGCTAGAATCTATTCCACATGTTGAATATGTTCCTCCCAAGTCCTGCTATAGATCAACAATTCATCAAAAAATACTAGGAGGTGCTTCCTCGGCTGCTTGTTGAAGACATGATTCATGCAAGATTGAAATGTGGTTGGCGCATTAGTCAATCCAAATGGCATCACTAGGAATTCATAGTGGTCATAGTGACATCTGAAGGCAGTGTTGGGGACGTCCTGCGCCCTCATTTTGATTTGATGATATCTAGAGCACAAGTCAATCTTGGTGATATGAAAATAGGGGGCTGACTTGTTTTTCTATGCAAGCACCCTCTACTTCATTAAAATAAACTTTTCAGGACCTTGCTCAATGTGTTAAAATATGCAAGATAGATTATGTGTCAAGTTTATGCATCTTCTTTTAAATGTTCATGTGTGAGGAATTTTTCCTTTAAATGGTTAAATATGTGTTTTAAATAAATACACAGCAAACATGACTTGCAACAAATAAACCATCAAACTCACAACAATAACAAGATGATAAAGGAGTTCACCCCTCTCTGGGCTACATCTCCTTGAGCCTCCATCAATGGACTTGGCTCTTTGGGATAAATCTGTCAAAGATTCTTTTACAAGCTGCTTCTAAACTCCAATAAATTTTCTTACTGTACCATTGGGTTCAAAATATATAAAAACCCCAAAAATGACTAATAGAACTCTGAAAATGGATCTTGGCTCATCCAGGCATGACCTCTTCTACATGTGGCCTTGAGCTTCACTGAGATTCTTTGTGGAAAAAACACTTGTAAAAGTCCTCAAATGGATCTGAAACCTATCCCAATGTGTTCATAGCATAACAATTAGCCAAATATGACTATTCAGTCACAGAAAACAGACTTGGGCTCATCTGAGCATGACCTCAATCAATGAGGGCTTCAAGCTCCCTAGAGCTCTTTGAAACTTCAATGGTGAAAAACCTACAAAATAAGTCTTCAAATAACTTTGAAAACAGTTCCAATGGATTCAAAACATCCAACAAAACCTAGCTGGGATTTTTCGGCACCTCATTTGGCCAAAAAATGAAGAAGTTAGGCCTCCTGCCATTTTCCTCCTTCAAGCTTGTTGTCTCTGGTTCGCCAAAACGCACCTTTGTACGTCCAACCTAGCACACACACTCATTTCCATGCTAAAACTTAGCATCGACGCACAACCGCATAACGGTGCGAACTATAGGATGGTTAACGGAACTAAAGCCCCCAACCGCCAAGACCGTGGGCATATGGGTCACCATGTGACCTCATTTCCCGCACAAAAAGCTAGGTTCCAAGAGCGAATGTGTAATGGACAAGTGGCGGGCGGGTGGTGTTGGAATCGTTTCAAAAATCCAAACCGCGCGCGCAAAGTGGCAAGGTCATATGGTAAACATTGAAACCGCGTGCTGGGGCTAAGCCCCAGCCCGGCCCCCCCCGCGCCAAAATAGACCAAAGTGTAATTCAAAAGTTTTTAAAAACAACATATGTTAAGAAACATATGGATGGCACGCTAGTTGGGCAGCCTTTGCCAAGACTTTGCCACGGTGGGGGAGGTTTGGGGTTCGATCCCCACGGACTCCATAATATTTTAAACAAACAACCATTGCCATGGTGCCACGTGGCACCACTCCATTTTCCAATTAACTACCACGTGTCGAAACATCATTCGCCAAAAATCTGCCAATCAACGATTGCCACCTCATCGTACGGACATGCCACATCATCGTACAGTCTTCGCCACCTCATCATCCATACGGAATGTACAGTCAGCACATTTTTTTTGCATGTTTGACGATTCGAACAGATCGTGATATCTCCCTCATTCGACATCCTCTTAAACCCAAATGAGTTGCGTTGGGTTCGTGATGACGAGGGCTACACACTCATTTGTTTTGAGGCAATTCTGAGAACTTTGATTTTTGAGCTAAATTTTTACCGTTGGTCCAGATTTTGATCACACCTTCCCACTGAAAGGATTTTGGACCCACAAAAGCTTATGATTATCTGTCTAAGCTTCAATATTCTTCTGCTTCCAAGTTCTATCAACTGATTCTACTTGGAAAATCTTTTTGACAATCATCTGGATACCTTGACATGCCTTGCACTGCAACTGTCTATGTTCCTCAACCACTATTCTCTGGCTGCTGCTTACCCACAATTCTCTTTTTGCTTAGAAGACTAACAACCTTCCCACTGAGAATCAAGTCCCTCTTGTGAACTCTTTGACATCAAAAATCCGCTCTACAATGGCTGCAAAAACTTCCCTGCGACATCTTGTCACAAACCAAGAAAACCATCAATCTTGAAAACAAATTTATACAAGACTGAAAATAATGCCAACAAAGTCTTTTGGCTCTTCAAGCAAACATTCCCATCTTGTACTTCATCAAAGCACATGGCGTTTTCCTACATCTTGGTGTACTCAAAATCGACTACAAGCCAACAAACACCATCGACTAAACACAAGTCGAAAAACATGATCGACACATATAGTCGTCAAGACAACATCTACACAAGTCGAGACTCATTTGAAACATATCGACCTTCCCAATGACAACTCGACATTCATGATACACAATCATGTTACAATCATGAGTCATTCATGATGAACTATCACCAAGTTCACTGCTTACACATACACAAAAACACATGTATGTGCATAGCTCTTCAACTCTCCTTCAAGTACAAACATAAGTACATAAACCCGAAACATGTGGGTACATAAGAGTTGAATATGAAAAAGATATATGGCTGTAACAAGTGAACATCATACCCCTCTTTTATATCCTCCTGGCGAAGTTGTGCAACAAACAAGAATGCCTTCAAACGAATTGCATTCACATGCAAATTTGCATCATACAAGTTATGATAAATCGCTGCAACTTGTCATACTCTCAACATAAATGTATACATAAGGCTGAAATGTGCATCTATAATGGAAAATGCAAGCCTTACTTGCTCAAGAAATCCAACCATTTCTTACCAAGCCAACTCAATGGTGACTTTTTCTGCTGAAAATCATCTTCTTGTGAATCATCTTGACTCACATCGATGATGGAATCTCCTCTTCCATTCTTGCCAATCTCTTTATCCATCTACTTCTTGTGTTGTGGATGAGTGGTTGGATGCAATGTCCAACATTGGTCAACGAGATGACCCCTCTTCTGGCAATGAGTGCAAATCTTTTGCATCCTCTTTTCAAATTGCCTATGCTTGTATAGTTTCCTGAAAGTGGTCAATCTTTTCCAACATTTTGAAACATGATGGCTAGATAAACCACAATATGTACATGGACTTTTTCTTCCATTTTTACATGCAAATTTATCATGCTTAACATAATCAAAAGCAACTGAATGATAGGCAGAATTATACCTTGAACATTCACCTTTATCGCCTCTTTGAGGAGGTGAATTTGAAGAGTTACTAGCTTTCTTTTGAATATCAACAACAATGTTGTTGTCTGCATGGCTGTCATAACTCTCTTGTTTCACACATTTGCATTCATCTTGAACACAAACTTTGCATGCTTGAGGGTTTGAACTTGCAACAAAAGTTCTTGAACTTGAAACAAAATTTGTTCTTGAAACTTTTTCCCTTGTCTCCTCAACTTTGGAATTTGCTCCATCTTTTTGTTCATATCCAAGACCACAATACTTGGGCCTCTCTTCAACAACAATAGGCTCAACAATGCTTTGTACATGCTTGTCTGATCCTTTATCTTCATAGCCCATTTTTAAAAATAACTTGGACCCTATTCCTCTAGTGTGATTTTCAAAAACACCAAAGCATTCATCTTGAGAGGAATTTGAAGATAAACTAACATTACATACCTTATGTTCATGCATGTACTTGGTAAGGGTTTATTTTGCCTCATGGAGTTGAGTCTGCATTCATGCCACTTTTCAAGAAGCTGGTCTTTCTCCTCCTTCATGGCCATCAACTACTCTCGAAGGACAATGCTCTCTTCTCTATCTTCCCACAACTCTTATACCATATATTTCATGGTTACAAACTCCTTCAACATCTCTTTGTCAAAGAACTTGGATAATGAAGATGTATAAGAACTATCAATGTTTGAAGCTTCCTCCATCCTTGCAAGATATCAAACTTCAACACAAAACTTGCACAATAATACCAACAGCTAAAACTCTAGCTATCAATGGAAATCATATGAGCAAAACAAACTAAGATATGATACCACCTGATCTGAAAATAGGGGGCTGACTTGTTTTGCTATGCAAGCACCCTCTACTTCATTAAAATAAACTTTTCAAGACCTCGCTCAATGTGTTAAAATATGCAAGATAGATTATGTGCCAAGTTTATGCATCTTCTTTTAAATGTTCATGTGTGAGGAATTTTTCCTTTAAATGGTTAAATATGTGTCTTAAATAAATACACAACAAACATGACTTGCAGCAAATAAACCATCAAACTCACAACAATAACAAGATGATAAAGGAGTTCACCCCTCTCTGGGCTACATCTCCTTGAGCCTCCATCAATGGATTTGGCTCTTTGGGATTAATTTGTCAAATATTCTTTTACAAGTTGTTGCTCAACTCCAATAGATTTTCTGACTATACCATTGGGTTCAGAATACATAAAAACCCCAAAAATGACTAATAGAACTCTGAAAACAGATCTTGGCTCATCCGGGCATGACCTCTTCTACATGTGGCCTTGAGCTTCCCTGAGATTCTTTGTGGAAAAAACACATGTAAAAGTCCTCAAATGGATCTGAAACCTATCCCAATGTGTTCAGAGCATAACAATTAGCCAAAAATGACTATTCAGTCACAGAAAACAGACTTGGGCTTGTTATCGCTCAGTTTGTAGTTTAGGTCAAGTAGCTAAAAGGTAAGGGTCAAACTGGCGTAACAAGAGCTTCCCCACCCACTGTCACCTCGATGGGGGGCTCTTTATATTTAGGGTGGATAAACCCAAGGGAGACGTCCCTGGCAATCTGGGGTTTTGAAAGGTAAAGGCTTAAGGATTAAGGCAAGTTTTCCCTTCACAAATTATCGCCAAGAAGATACTCAGATGAAGGAGAACCACAGAAGAGGCACCTGCTTGCGAGAGAAGACAATAATGATACTAGTACATGCAACAGTGGTTAATACTTCATTAATAAATGACTATCAATATTTAATGTACATGAGCATAAATAGCAATAAATATTGACGAAGTCAATGTTTGCAATAATGGCAATGGCAAATTAAAGTCACTCGTCAATAAATACCAGAATGATATAGCATCCAATGAAAATGATCAATCCTTAAATTAACTCAATGCATTAAATATCATCAAATGCTCATATACATGCAGTTGTTGCGTCAAGTATACTTGAGGTGACGTCAGCTTTCTTCTAGGGTTAGTATAATAGACAAAGAGGTCAACGTTTTGCAAATAAGCCAATGAAATTTATCAATACATCAATGTCTATCATTAGATGACCAAGCCACGGTATTTTCTATCAACCCAAAGCTTAATAAAGGCACGACGTCATCATTTTCTGCTAGGTTAGTAGACGCTAGGGTTAGTTAGGGTTTCAAATTTGAGAGTTTTGAAAGATTGTTTTGGCACAACAAGTTCAATGTTGGAGAGAAAAACCAGTGCCTTAGGGTATTATGGAGTCAAAAGTAAGGGCAAGGTCTCGGGAGGATCAAAATATAAAGACTAGAGAGTTAGGCTCTATGGTGTTGCAATGGCAGGGCCCTAGAGTCAAAACCCTAAGGGAAGGAGGCTCATTTCGGTGTTGCTTAAGCAAGGCCTCATGCTCCTTCCTCTTTCTTTAAATATTCTTGGCAAAATGGCTAGCTTCAAAACACAAATCTAAGGGAGAAAGGTGTTGCAAGAGCAAGGCCCTTCAAACCCTAAAAAGTCAAAACCCTAGGTGTAGAATCAACTAGGCCTAGGACGTCTCCTTTCTTCAACCTATATCTCAAAAGCTAACTCAGAAAAAGGATGATTAGTGTAGCAACGACTAGGTTATATCTTCCTTAATCAATGGCTAAAATAAGTTTCTCAATCATGGGGACATATAGCAAGGACCTACTTGTGTGCTTGCTACCTAGGGTTTCAAGATTAAGCAATATAATAGCAATACAATAACAAATGTAAGAGATTTAACATACAACCATTCATTCAAGAAGTTTTGCATGAAAAATACACTTACAAATCATGAAGAGTGCTCATCAAACCCTAGTTGTAAAGCTTCCATGGAGAGAAACACAATAACATGCCAAGAAAATCCTCCAAACAAGAGTTGCGCCTCACTTCCAAGAGCCAAAATACCAAGACAAAAGATAAAAGTAGATCTCTCACAAGAGAGTGAGTTGTGTTATCTTTAAAATGAGAGGCAACGTCCTCTATTTATACCAATCAATGACCCTTTAATTAAATTTTAGGTCATTAAAACAACCGACAAGGCTGACTAACAATTTTACAATGTTTTTAAATTAATCTGCTAGAAAATGTCATAATATGAGCTAAAAGTGGGACATCAAGCCCCTCTGAGGGAGACGTTGGCCCTTTTTGGGCAAGCTCAACATCTAGAAAACCAAACGTTGGCCCTTCTAGGGATCCTCCAAGCTGCCACACGTGCCTAATGACCTCAGCACACTACCACACGCTCCAGACAACACCCAACTCTCTCAAGTGACGTCATTTCCATCAAAGGCACACGTTCCATCTACAATGGGTGATCCCCCCTAGGCCGGGCTCTGCCAAAGTATCCTGGGTGGAACGTCCTTCTTCCTTCTCATGTAGTTTCTCATCACAACATTGTCCTGTCTCTGCCATCCCAACAACCATCTGATGGGCTCTTCATCCCCATGGAGGTCCAAGCTAATCATATCCCCATGTGTACCGGTCCGTTGGTACCTGTCCGTCGGGTATGGTCCTACACATCAAAAACTACGCCCTCCATGGTCTCATCAGTCCTCAAGATCATAGCAATGTCAATCATATTTCATCATTAAATTTATCAAATACATGCATAAAACCCCTAACATATCCTCTAAGAGCTCAAAGACATTACACATATCTACTATACAAAGTTGAAGAAACAAACAGAACAACCTATTGGGCTAATATCCACAAGAAAAGGAAAGTTCCCACAGAGGATCATTCAAGCCATGTTTATGAAGTGATATGGTCTGGGGATGTCCAATCACAGTAAGACCAAGGGTAGGTGTTGTCTGTGGGTGCCTTTGTAGGAGGTGAGTTGTACCCGTCATGGATGCACTTTTTCCAAGCCCCTTTATTGCCTTTATTTATTTATTGCTTTTCTTTCCTTTTACTTCAAGGTCTGACCAGAGGACACTGCCTTGGCGTGGTGACCAGAGCTGACAGTGTTACCCACTAGTATTTTTGCAGAAATGATAAGGCTGGCTCGTGATGAGACCCCCTTTCCCTTGGCCATGCAACCAAAGGTCATTGCCCTGGCGTGGTGACCAGATGATGGCAATGTCATATTGCTAGATACCTATGAACATAATGGGTCGACTCGTGATGAGACCTCCCATCCTCTTGGTTAGGTCTTGTTTTATTATTTTTCTTAGGGTCCCTTTTGTTTCTTATCGAGAGGCCTTTTATTGCCTTCTTGGGGATCTCTGGGCGAAACATCTCTAGGTTTCATTTCTTATGGATTTTATCTTTTACCAGCTGCTTTTACCCCCCAGGCCTTTAGCCCCTTCTCCCCACAGGACAAAGTGTAACCCTCGAAGGTCATCCTAATGTCCGAACTAGGGGAATGGGATGGATGTATGGGAGATAAGATGTAAAATGATAGAATGGTGGGAGAGGACGATGGCTTTGCAAATCCCCCCTGGTGGCTAACCAAAACCCATGAATATAAGCTTGCTAGGTCACCCCGTTAATCCCCCCAACAATGGTCAAGTGGATTAGTGTAAGATCCAAGCAATCATCAAAAATGTAAGGAACCTGATGCATATATAAGAAGGTTATAACGATCAAACATGACACATACCATGATACCTCGGACCAATTACCTCATGGAGCAAGAGTCTCCTCTGATGCAAGTCCAAGTCGATGGTGATGGAAGCTACTACTGCTGACAGGACAAGTCTGGAAAAGAAAAAGAAGGATGGGCCCTCCAGGGCCATGCTCAATTCAATCCTTCTCTCGGTACTTCATGTTTAGGACCTGTGGGCCTCGAGACATGATCTCCTAGTTATCCCTAGAGATCGGGGATAACAGGGCTCATCTGAGCATGACCTCAATCAATGAGGGCTTCAAGCTCCCTAGAGCTCTCTGAAACTTCAATGGTGAAAAAACTGCAAAAGAAGTCTTCAAATGGCTTTGAAAATAGTGCTGATGGATTCAGAACATCCAAAAACCCCTAGCTGGGCTTTTTCGGCACCTCATTTGGCCAAAAAAAGAAGAAGTTAGGCCTCCTACCATTTTCCTCCTTCAAGCTTGTTGTCTTTGGTTCGCCAAAACGCACCTCTGTACGTCCAACCTAGCACATGCGCTCATTTCCGTGCTAAAACCTAGCACCGTCGCACAACCGCATAACGGTGCGAACTGTAGGATGGTTAATGGAACTAAATCCCCCAACCGCCAAGACCGTGGGCATATGGATCACCATGTGACCTCGTTTCCAGCACAAAAAGCTAGGTTCCAAGAGCAAATGTGTAATGGACAAGTGACGAGCGTGTGGTGTTGTAACCGTTTCAAAAATCCAAACCCCGCTTGTGCAAAGTGGCAAGGTAATGTGGTAAACACCGAAACTATGGGCTAACCATTTGAAATGTGCGCGCCAAAATTTATGGGCAGGTCATATGCCATAATACACAAGACTGCAGGCGGGGGCTAAGCCCTATCCTGCCCCCCCCCCGAGCCAAAATAGACCAAAGTGTAACTCAAAAGTTTTTAAAAACAACATATGTTAAGAAACATATGGATGGCGCGCTGGTTGGGCAACCTTTGCCATGGTGGGGGAGGTCCGGGGTTCGATTGCCATGGACTCCATAATATTTTAAACAAACAACCATTGCCATGGTGCCATGTGGCAGCCCATGCCTGGGCCACGTGGCAGCACTCCATTTTCCAATTAACTGCCACGTGTCGAAACATAATTCGCCCAAAATCTGCCAATCAACGATTTCCACCTCAACATACAGACATGCCACGTCATCGTACGACCTCTGCCACCTCAGCATCCGTACAGACTGTACGGTTAGCACATTTTTTTTGCTTGTTTGACGATTCGAACATATCACGATATCTCACTCATCCAACGTCCATTTGAACCCAAATGAGTTTCGTTGGGTTCGTGACGACGAGGGCTACGTACCCGTTCGTTTTGAGGCAATTCCAAGAATTTTGATTTTTGAGAATCTGGACCCTTGGTCCAGATTCTGATCACTTGGTGAAGTAAACAACACCGTGAAGCTCATCCAGAAGCTCATCAATCCTCAGAATGGGATACATGTTATTAATTTTCTTCTTGTTCAAGGCCATGTAATCAATGCACATGCGCATGGTTCCATCCTTCTTCTTTACTAGTAACATTGAAGATGCAAAAGGACTGGAACTCTGTCTAATGTGACCCATCTCTAGTAATTCTTTGATAGCCTTCTCTATCTCATCTGTGTACTTCTTTGGGTGTCTATAGGGAGTGGTGATAACAGGTTTCTCTCCCTCTTCCATCTCTATGATATGCTCAAACCCCCTATCTGGTGGTGTTTCCGATGGAATGGGTCCAAACACCTTACTATGTTTGTCAATGATTCTCTGAATCTCTGGTGAATAGTGAACTTCTCCCTTCTTTTCCACACGTACTGAAATTTTACACTCAACAACATATACAATGTCCTCTCTTCTGAAAATAGCCTCCATGCGCTTTGTTGTAACTACCCTAGCTGTGTTTCTTGACATGCCCCTGAGAACTACCTTTTTCCCACTTTCCTTTGTGAAACACATCTCCATGGTCTTGTAGTTGGTGGTGATTGGTCCCAACGTACTAAGCCATTGAACCCCAAGGATGATATTTGTGTCTGGAAGATCCATCACATAGAATTCTTGTTCTAAATCATGTCTGCCCAATGTAACCTTCATTCCCGGAATATACCTGTTACAAGGCATGGTGCTTCCTCCTGCTACCTCCACCTTGAATCCTTCAAATTCCATCATGGGTATGTGCCTCCTTTGTGGTAGAGTTGAATCAATAAAGTTGTGAGAAGCACCCCCATCAATGAGAACTGAGGCTTTCTTTCCTTCCAATACCCCTCTCATCCTGAAGGTGTTATATTTTGGTACCCCACTGATGGATTCCAATGTAGCCTTCTCATATGTTGTCATGCTGTGACCTGTACCTTCTTCTTCTGCAGTTTCGGTGGTCTCTGCTTCTATATTTTGTAGGTGGCCAAAATCTTCATCCTCCTCAATATTAGAAGTTACCTCAATGTAGTGAGCCTTGCCTCTGCCCATACACTTGTGGGATGGATCCCAAGGCTCTTTCAATGTATAGCATAATTTCTTTCTCCTCAGTTCCCTTCTATTGTTCTCATCCATCCTACCTCTTCCTTTGTCAAACCCCCTTGGGTCTCTTCCTCGTTGATTATGGGAGGTCTTTGGTCTCTTCCTCCGGTATTTAGAGGTGGTATAGGGATAAATTTAGATTTCGCTATTGGGCCTAGATCTCTAGTGCTCCATATAGCATCCTGCAAGTTGGTAGGCTTGAAAGCCTTAACCAAACCCTTTAAGGGTTCCATCAAACCTTTTGTGAAAAGCATCATGAGTCTTGACTAAGACACATCCTGCACCATGACTGCTATCCTCTCAATCTCCTCAATATACACCTATGGTGATCCTGTCTGCCTAAGTTGGGTGAGTTCCCTAAAGTGTAGCTCTGGATCCCCCTGGTCAAACCTGTCAATAAAATTTCGTGTAAACTCTATGTAAGCCACTATCTGATTGTGGCCAACTATGGTTAACCCATGGTACCACCAGTCATGAGCTTTTCCCTCCAAGTACATTGTGGAAAACTTGATGGCATCCATCTCTCTCATTGGGTTAAGCTGCATGTAAGTGTCAAGTTTTTGCCCCCAAGCTTGTGTAGTCATCTTGGGAGACCCATCAAAATAAGGGATATCCATTTTCCCAGCCCTGCGTTCTAACTCGTAGTTGTTCCTGTGGTACAACCTGGTTTTACCCCTGAGTTTAAATCCACAATATCAATCCAATGTAATCTATCTCTGTACTGCTATGCTTAGTGAGTTATATTCCCTTACATACTGAGAAAAATTGTCCTTAATTTTGTCTTGGTAGTCTGGTTGTGTCTGTTCATCCAAGAATGAAGGTAGGTAGGGCCTGTTATCCCTGATTTCTAGGGATAACTAGGAGATCATGTCTCGAGGCCCACATGTCCTAGACATGGAGTACTGAGAGCAGGATTGACCTGAGCATGGCCCTGGAGGGCCCATCCTTTTCTTCATTCATCAGATTCATCTTGTCAGTAGCAGCAACATCCATCACCATCGGCTTGGTCTTGTATCGAAGAAGGCTCTTGCTCCATGAGGTAATTGGTCCAGGTATCATGGTATGTGTCACTTTTGATCATTATAACCTTTAAATGTATGCATTTAATTCCTTTTATTTCCGACGACTGCTTGGATCTTACATTAACCCACTTGACCATGCTTGGGGAGATTGACTGGGTGCCCTAGCAAGCTTGTACCCAAAGGTTTTGGTTTTCCACTGGGGGATTTCTGAAGAGCCATCGTCTGCTCCCATCATACCACCACTTTTCCATCTTATCTCTTGCTCATCTGTCCCATTTCCCTTGTCCAGGCATTAGGATGATCTGTTTGTGGGGTTGCACCTTATCTCATGGGAAGAAGGGGCTAAAGGCCCAAAAGGTAAAAGCAGCTGGTAAAAGATAAAAGCCTAAAAATGAAACCTCGAGATGCTTCACCCAGGGATCCCCGAGAAGGCAATAAAAAGCCTCTCAGCAAGAAACAAGAGGGACCCGAAAAAAAATAACAAACAAGACCTAATCAAGAGGATAGGGGGTCTCATCACAAGCCAACCTATTATGTTCATGGGTACCTAACAACATGACATTGCCACCATCTGGTTACCACGCCAGGGCAGTGGCCTTTGGTTGCATGGCCAAGGGAAAGGGGGTCTCATCACGAGCCAACATTATCATCGCTGTGAAAGTACTTGTGGGTAACACTGTTAGCTCTGGTCACCATGCCAAGGTAGTGTCCTCTGGTTAGCCCTTGAATAAAAAGAAAAAGAAGAAGAAAAAGCAAATAAAGAAAAGAATAAAGGCAAGAAGGGGCTTGGAAAAAATTGCATCCATGACAGGTACAACTCACCTTCTACAAAGGCACCCACAAGTAATATCATGCATCCCTAGCTCTCACTCTACCCGTATGTCTGGACATCCCTTAAACCACTTCACCTCGTTTACATGGCTTGGATGAAACCCCTTGGAAACTTTCCTTTCCTTATGGGTACTAGCCCAATAGGGTATCTTGTCCTTTTTCTCGACCTTGTATTGTAGGTTTTTGTAATATCTTTGAGCTATTGAATGATATATCAGGGTTTGTATGCATATGTTTGATAATATTAACGATGAAATGCGATTAACATTGCTATGATCCCTGTGACTAATGAGCCCATGGAGGGCGTAGTTTTTGATGTGCAGGACTATGCCCGACGGACAGGTACCATTTGGACCGGTACACATGGGGAGATGATTAGTTTGTACCTCCATGGGGCTGAAGAGCCCATCAGATGGTTGTTGAGACCCCGTCAGAGGGGTAGAGACAGGACAATGTTTGACCGAGGTTTTGCACCAGAGAAGAAGAGGATGTTTCACCAGAGGCACTTTGGCAGAGCCCGGCCTAGGGGGAATGACCCCTTTTCAGTGGAACGTTGGCCTTGGAAGGCTCAGAGCGTCCCTATCCTTACCATGACGTCATCCAGCTTCATGGTCATTCTTGGAGACAAACTGGGCAACAGTGGCACGTGTTACATGTCGGAGAAGCCCCTGGGGGGTAAACGTTTTACTCCTGGATGTCTCATTTGCCCTGAAAGGGGCTAGCGCCTCCCTTGAAGGGGATTTTACCTTTATTATAGCTCAGTTAGGGTTTTAATTTGACATTTTAATGTAAAAATAGTATGATTTTGGTTTAAAGCCTTGTCGGCTAATTTTTATGACCTAAATTTAATTAAAGGTCATTGATACAGTATATATTGAGGAGTTTTATCCTCATTTTAAAATAACACACAACTCACTCTCCTAGTGAGATCTGATTTTTGCGCCCTACTTGGGTATTTGTTCTCTTTGAGTGAGGCGCACTTGTTGAAGGAAGGCTTTTTTTGGCATTCTTGGCATTCCTCTTGAAGGAAGGTTTACAACTAGGGTTTGCAATGATATTTCATCATGATATGTAAGTGTTTTTTTTGCAAAAATTTCTTAATTGAATGGTTGTAGTCTTATATTCTTCCATTTACTGTAAATTTTGTTGATTTTAAAACCCTAGGGGACAAACACACAAGTAGGTCGTTGTCTCATGTCCCCTAAAAGAGAAATTCCCAGCCATTGAAGAAGGAAGAAAGAGCCTAGCCATTGCTACACTCTCATTGCTTCTTCCCTTGGGCTAGCCGTCCATTTAAAAGTAAAGAAGGTGGAGACATCCCAAGCCTAGGTTATCTACACCTAGGGCCATACTGCTTCTAGGGTTTGGTGATAGGGCCATGCCTTTGCAACACTCTCCCTCACCTCACTCTCGTGTCTTGATTTATCTTTATTGCTAGCCGTTTTGCCAAGATAAACCTAAGGAAGGAGGAAAGAGCACGAGACCTTGCTTAAGCAACACCGGAGTGAGTCTCTTTCCCCTAGGGTTTTGTTTCTGGCGCCCTGCCATTGCAACACTTCAGAACTCTTCCCTCTAGTCCTTAGCCTTTTTCCCTTCAACCCTTGCGTCCTCTCTTAATTTGACTCCATTTATCCTTAGGCACTGATCTTAGGTCTCCAACGTTGAAGTGATAATGGACAAACAAACTCTTAAAACTCTTATAAATTAAAACCCTAACTAACTACTAACCCTAATAAGGCTAATGTCATCCTTGGTTATTCCATCTTGACGCATCATTTTCTCTTTATATGCAATGAGATGGTGTTTTGAAGCATTTATTGAGCAAGGGATTGATTGGATACATTGTTTGCTACATCATCTTGATATTTATTGATGAATTGATATTATTCCATTGCTATATTAATAAACATTGATCTCGTAAATATCTATTGTCATAATTGCTAATATATTGATATCAGATAGTTGTATGAAGTACTAACCCATTGAATCGTAGCCTGCATATATTGTTTTGTTGTTGCTTTGTTTCGGGCAGGTGTTCTCATTTGGGCCTACACTTCATTATTGGTTGTTTAGCTCGACTATTTGCTCTTGGTGGTGACCTGTGAAGAGGGACTTTTACTTTGACCTTTATACCTTGGCCTCTTCAAAACTCCAGGTCATCGAGGACGTCTCCCCTGGGCCTAACCTCCCTGAATAGAAAGAACCTCCCCATTGTGGTGACATTGGGTGGGGTAGGTTCTTGTTACGCCAGTTTGGCCTCTATCTTCTAGCCTTTTCACCTAGCTACAAACTGTGCGATAATAGGGCCTATGGGTGGTCTTTTTGTGTGTCTGTCCCTATGGTGCACCTCCTCCATGGCTCTGTCCCTCAGTATGATAATATGGAATATGATCATGTTGCTGTCTATTCCCTCCATGAGATCCACTAGCCTCTGTGTTTGCATATTTTCCAGGCCCGTTTCCTCCATGAGTCAAGTTCAACAGTACCTGTGAGATCATATCCTGATTTGCAATTACCTTTTCTAAAGTGTCCCTCAACTCACTCTGACTTCTGCGTGATGCTTCATGGTTTTCCTGTAAATGTGTGACCAACTTACTCTTTATCTGGAGTATAGACTGATGTAGTTCCCATGCCAAGGTTGCTAAGACTTGTGGCTCACTGTCCTCACCTGAACCTTCCATATCGGCCTCTGGTTCGCCTGCCTGCCTCCTACGTCTACCCATATAGATACCACTGAACTTTTGCATGCGTTGATCCCCAGTGGGTGGGAAGATGAACGCTCTGATACCACTGTAATGTTCCCAAGCCAATTTTTTCGTTTGGAACACTAACTGCTCACTGTTTCACTGATATGTGTGTGTTTGCTTGTAGGTTTAATTCTTGAGTTATGTCTTAGGGTTTGTAGATTCAATTAACAAGCATATGACATAGATCTAAAGATATAGCGGTGGCAATACAAGATATGAAAAGTAACACTAGATATGGAACCAAACATAATAGATCTGACCTTTATTGATATAATAAGAAAGAACCTGATACAATAAGGATGTAGATCTGGAATAACATCAGATAGATCCAATAGATAAGATATGAGTTGCTACAAAATGCTCCGGATAAGAATATGTAAGCCTCCAAAGGTTGAATACAAGATGAAGACCAATAAAAGAAGAACCAGGGTCAAGTCCAAACCCCCCTGGTTGAAGGTATGCCCTCCTGAATAGCTGTGAAGATCCAATATTTCGACCTAGCTGCTGGAAGCCTCCAAATGGCGCCAAACTCTACAGAATGATAGATTGGGGCAAGTAAAACCCCCTCCTGAAGCCTCAAGCCGAAATGTCCAAGTCCGCTCCTCCAAATGTTGAATCCTCAAGTAAAATTGTGCCCTCCTGAATACTGTCAAATCCTAATATTTTGGCCCTGTTGAAGGAGACCTCCAATCACTGCGAAACTCTCCAAGATGATAGATCGAGCCAAGGGAAACCTCTTGGTGAAGTCTCAAGGTGAGATTTGGAGTTTTACTCCTCCAAACTGAATAGATCTGAATCTCAATAGTGCCCTCCTTCTATCCAAGTCATGCCAATGCTCTAGGAAATGATCTGGCAAGAATAGCTCTCTCAAAATGCACTAGAACTGATGATCACAACCCTGCAAGGAAAACCCAAGTGTTGGAATGTCCAATTGCCCTGCCAATCTCTTGGATCAAACTTCCTTCAAACAATGATGCGCCCCCTTATTGAAAACCCACAAGGGTACGACCTGTGGCTATCCTGGATGAGTGATGGTACTTGTAGCTGCTATAGAATGGTGTGGGTGGAATATTGCATCCCCGAGACCAAGCTTGGAACAAGATAGGTGGAATCTTTCACCACTGAGTTGTCTTCTAGGGTTTGTATTCTCAAAATCCTCAAAACTGTGTGCTCAAGAGCCCAAAAGCAAATTGCAATAATAATCCAAGATGAGTGAGAGGTGTGCCCTTACCTTCCCTTTATACCTCCAATATGTTTCTTTGTTGAGTTAGTTAACCCCTATGGTTAACTCCTAACTCAACCTCATGTGTTCTACTTCTTCATTGAGTTACTTTTCCCTTTTTCAAGTCAACTTAATATTATAATGTTGAGTTTAGTTGACTTTTCCCAATGTTGCATGAGACTATAGTCTAGTGGGGATGACTAGACTACTGAGTCTCTCCAACCCTCTTCATTAAGAGGCGGGGGACATTACAAGTACACTTTTATTTAATATGTTTTCTTCTTTTTCCCATGGTAGCACCCTCCCCTGCCAACTTCTCCACTATATTTTCAATTGGTGCAATGTTACTTCCTCCCAAAACCTTAGCCAAACTTTCTTTCAACATAACAGTTTCAACACCACACAGTTCCAAAATACGAATTTTCCAAGAAGATCTTGATGAGGGGTCGTGGTCCTTTGAACCCTTACATATCTCCAAGGAATCTTTAGTCCATCATTTACCTTTGAATCACTCTAAATTTGATAACCCTCAAGAAAATACTCAGTGAAATCAACCAAGCCCTCTTATATCACTCCAACCTTACCTCCAAAACATATCAAGCTCCCTCTACTAACACTCTCATAAATTTAAATATATTATAATATCTTTATTAAAAAAAGATGTTAAAATTTTGTCTTCATTTTTTATTATCCCTTTTCTTAAATAAACATCATTTATATAAATAAATTTTATATACTAACACTCTCATAAATTTAAATATATTATAATATCTTTATTAAAAAAAATGTTAAAATTTTGTCTTTCATTTTTTATTATCCTTTTTCTTAAATAAACATCATTTATATAAATAAATTTGATATACATTAACATTAACAATTATAATATAGAGTAATTAAAAATATATTCATCCATATCCATAACAAATAAAAATAAGATATAATTTACAATATTTCAAAATCACAATAACAAAATTTATTTAATATCATT
The DNA here is from genome assembly GCA_009831015.1 of Picea engelmannii. Classification (NCBI taxonomy): domain Eukaryota; kingdom Viridiplantae; phylum Streptophyta; class Pinopsida; order Pinales; family Pinaceae; genus Picea; species Picea engelmannii. The sequence goes on from ML787017.1 coordinate 159,557, forward strand.
CACTTATATTAGGCTTACGTTTAATATCTTTACAATATCAACACAATAGAAAAAATAAGTGCCACAAATATGCAAAACATTATTATTTGCGATATAGACAAAGCAAAAATACCTCCACACAAACAACATATAAAACAAAAATATGATCCACAACTTATGAAAATTACTTTAAAAAAAAAAAAAAAAAAAATTTGCCATTGTCGCACGTTTAATGCCTTGATTGTCCTTCATTCAAATTGCGCCCTTTATCACAAAAGCCAAACCCTTTACATTTTCAGCCTTTTCTTCTCCGATGATAAAATTCAAAATTACATTTGACTGCTTTCCCTTCCCGCCTGTTTCTATCAAACTTCATCAATGCACAGTGTCTCCACCAAGGTGAAACTTTTGAAGGATTTTGTTCAAGTGGCTTTTTTTCTGGGTTGTTTAACTGTTTTATGAAATGGTTTTTTTAGTAGGAATTGGAGGAAGTAAATCTGCACAAAATCACTATTTTTTGTTATTTAAAATTCATTTTTTAATCCAGAAATGGATTCAGCATGCTTAAAAACCACTGTGACACTAGAATTATACAAAAGTAATCACTTAAATCTGGGGATCTAACAATTTCTTACCTAATTTCAGATAAATGTCTCCTGGAAAAATTGCAAAAAAAAACATTTCATAAAATGTTTAAACTACAATCTTTCCTAATATTCATATAATAAAACCATACAACAAAGATTTCACATCTACCCTTTCTTATTTGAGTGACTAAGTTTGTATAATCCAAGTGCCCCAGGCGTTTTTCAGCACGCTGAATCCATTTATGCATTCAAAAATGCAATTTAAACAACATAAAATAGCCATTTTATCCAAATTTACATAGCCGAATTCCAACAAAAATAACTCAAAAAATAAAACGTTTAGCCAACGCCCCTTTCTTAATATTCATATAATAAAACCATGCAACGAAGATTTCATATTCATATTCATATATGTACATACCGGGTGTTTCATCAATTTTTATTGTTTGGGCAGCAGCCACGAAGTTTGGAGCACCTGTAAACTAAGAAAAAAATCGCACACCCAAACATTAGTCAAAGTCTTGGGGTTACTATTACTTGTAATTTTAACAATAAAATCCTTACTTAGGCCATTGCCAGCCTCTCCGTGAGTCTCGAGCCTGGTTTACAGATGTTATGGCAACTGGGACAAAGACAGGTTCCTCTATTTTCTTAGCAGAAACACATACGCAGCTCAAGCAATTGTGTGATCTCTTCCACGAAGAAGGCAATGCTTCATCTCCATCAACGAACATGAGACCTGCAGGGTATGCAATGGAAATGGATGAGCTTGCACAAATCATTAACATCACTCAATCACAAATAGAAGATTCACAAGACTTTCAGGGGCATGGAGTGGAACCACTAAAACATATGTTGAGAGATCACATGAAATATGGCTTCTAAAAATGTGTATTGTTTATGAATCACTAGCTGCTATAGTATGAATGACAAAATCAAGTTAATTAACAAAACATTGCAAATAATTGCTACACTGCAAATAGATTGCTACACACAGTTGTGAAATATATTTACAAACTTATTAGTTCTAATAATTGGTTTTAATAATTGTAATAAGTACACATGTGCTCCTAGCTACAACAACATCATTCCCTTCAACAATATTATTACCATTACTTTCATGTCCTCTACCCCCTTTGTAGCCTCATCAAGGGAATGAGGTACATTTTATTGCCTTTTATTGAATTGGATTACTTAGAAAAAATATTACATGCAAAAGACACACATTTTATTATTCTATATTCAAACTCAAATACAATACATTATATAGGTGTTGTGAGATCCAACTTATTCCAAACTTAGAGAAAGAGGTTGAGAGAATATCTCAACTATCTCTAACTAACCCAAACAACCTCTAAAGTAAGCATTAATTCTAACACCCTCCCTTAATACTTACATCACGAAGAACAATACTAAAATCAAATAAATATATGATCTTTGTTTGGTATGGTCTTCATCAGCCTCTCTACCTTCTTCTGACATCTCATAGGCTACGCTCTTTCACAACCATTCATTCGAGCTACCACTTGATTCATTGAAGATACAATTGCTTTTGACCATCAATTTTGTATTTGTAACGACCAACAATTCTTGACATACTTCCATCTGCCAAAATACATAGCTCGTTGCATTTGGAGAAAAGTAGTCTTGATACTGAATCATTCTATTGACATACTTCCATCTATTGAAATACACAACTCGTTGTATTCGCTAGTTATATAGGAAAGCAGTCTAGATATTGAATGTATTCAACATTCATTTTTACAACGTGACCTATTTTACACAAGCACACAAGGATCACAAACTACAGACATAACCAGTCGTCGTTGTTCTTGGGGCACCAAAATACATCAAGAACCACAAGTTTGTAACAGAATATACACATAACCAAACCAGTGATCGTGTTCTTGTGGCATTGAAATACATCAAGAACCACTAGCTTAAGCTATGTTATCATGTTTTATGAGCAGTTCTACATCATATAATCTTACAAACAAAATAATGCAAATACATTTCTTAAAACTTACTATAATTATATTCTTAAAATGAAAAATTTGTTCAAAAACATAACCAACCTTCCATGCCCCTGTGCTGCACCTTTCCCTCTCTTTCCGGTCAAGAAACATGTACCTGTAATTGACCATCTGCACAACATTGATGGTAGGAAAGTGGATAGAATTGATCGCAACACACGACTCCTCCTTGTATCCACGTAGGAAACAAATGTACCCACAAACATATTGTGGCCCTTGCGCATGAAGCCAAATTTATGGAAGCAGATGATCAACCTATGGTTAAATCGAATCTCGAATGGAATTTGTGTGACAACAAATACACTAATTGTTGTGATGACTCGTAGAACCAATTTGCGGAGGTATCTTCCGTTAAAACCTCCCTCCACATGATGATTGCTTCTTCTACAATAGTGGGTCTTTTTTTTTCACCTTCCAAGCCATGCAAATCTCTACACAACTAAAACAAAACGAGGGCGACTGCAGACAAACACGGTGGGTCCCCCTCATGCAGCTCCTATTCATAAATCATTAGTGCTTTGACCATTGTCAACCTCGATCGTAGCCTTCTCTCTAACAACGATCTCCTTGTATGCAGGACAATCCTTCCTTGGTACAAGTCTGCGGCAACAACTTCCCATAGGTGACGCCTCCCCGATGTCGACATATATCTTTTAACAAATTCACCCACACAAAAATCTACACATGAACAATTTACTGGCAACGATGGTTTCCTATTCACACACAGAAACAATAATACACACAATGATACACTCTACTCTCAGACACTTACATATTTTGGGCCCTCTCGTGAGGGATTTATATCCAGAGCTACTAGCTCTGATACCAACTTAGAAAAAATATTGCATGTATAAGACATACACATTTTATTATTCCATATTCAAATTCACATACAATACATTATATAGGTGTTGTGAGATCCAACTTATTCCAAACTTAAAGAGAAGGGTTGAGAGAATATCTCAACTATCTCTAACAAACCCAAACCAACTCTAAAATAAGCATTAATTCTAACAGAACTTCCTTTGAAAGTTTTTACCTAATTTTTCCTTCAAAATTTGACTTTGTTGTGAGAATCGAACACTGCATGACACCTTGTTTTATGCTCACATTGAGCCAATTTGAATGATCATATATAACAATCAACCCTCTATGATAATTTTCATCGAGTGAATTTGAAAGATACACGTGCACGTACATTGGACCATCAACCTTGTTCGAGTAACGGCCCATCGGGCCCATTCGAACATTAGATACATCGGGCCTATTTCGATGAAAACCATCGGGCCATTTTTGAAGTAGCACTTGGACAAGGAATAAAGGTCATTAACTACTTTTCAAAGATGTGTCCAATTCAATCGAAATTAGTCGTCAATTACTTTTCAAATATGCACCCCATTTGAAGGGAATGACCATTTGGCCTTCCTAAAATTGATCATCAACCACTTTTTGAAGATGTCTTGATTCAAAGGGAAAATCCCATAAGGACTTCTTTGAAATTTTCCACTGGCCACGTTTCAAAGATGCATCCAATTTCAAAGGAAAAGCCCATCGAGCCTTAATCAAAGATGGCTCATTGAGCCCTTTTTCAAATAAATACGTTGACCCATTAATCAAAAGGGGCATTAGGTCGATTCAAAAGAACCACTTGACCTTTAAGGGAAAAGGGTTGTTCAAAAGAAAGGCCCCCAACTTCAAATGGAAAAGCCCAACTCTAGGGTAAGAAGGGTAAGAAGGATTCCTCAACTTCGAAGGGTCCTCCTCTACTGTAAGTTGGCATTTGGTCTTTGACCATGCCAACATACATTAGTGTTTCAAACTATATATGCCTCTCCCAACCTTGAATTTGAAATACTCAACATGAGTTCAAATCCAATAATCTAAGGCTATTCAAACTCATAGATGTATGCGCATAAACCATGTATGAAACTAAGTATGTAGACTTCATCTACGACAAAATTTCATTTCAAATTCATAATTGTGTTTAACTAAGCAATGTAGCAAGTTAAACATACAATGATTCATACAACTATGAATTTCATTTATAATTTGAATACATAACTATATTCTAATTTAACTTCAAAATTATAAACAAAAATTGAAAGTAGAGATGGAACACTTGTCTTTTAACCATAATGGTCCAAGGAAATTGGTTGCTTGTGAGCAATTTTCCACCCAACTCTAGGATTTCATTGCAGATGCAACCTCCAAGCTAGGTTATGATGCCACCCAGGCAAAGGAAATAGGTTGAGGACTCTCATGTCACTTGCCTAACCTAATTGCTCTCATGCTTACCTAAAATTTTCACCATAGAACACTCTAGGTAACCATCTAGTTATCACAACC
>ML787017.1:191284-201398 GCA_009831015.1 Picea engelmannii
GGGACTCATCTTTAAGGATGCTTGGTAGCCGTTGTTGTAGGCGAATTCTACCAGTAGCAGGTAGTCTTCCCACTTCTTGGGTTGATGCATTACATGCATTCTTAGCATGTCTTCAAGTATTTGGTTCACTCTTTCTATTTGTCTGTCGGTTTGAGGGTGATAGGTGGTACTAAACAACAATTTGGTTTCTAAGCCAGCCATCAGTGATTTCCAAAAGTTAGAAGTAAATTTCGTGTCTCTGTCAGACACGATCTCTTTCGACATACCATGCAGTCTAAATATCTCCTGCATGAATACCACTACCATGATGGCATCATTCTGTTTGGTCGAGGTCGGTAATCCGATGATGAAATCCATGGAGATGGTTTCCCATTTCCATTATGGGATTGGTAGAGGTTGCAATGATCCCGCTGGGTGTCGGTGTTATGCTTTTACTTGTTGGCATTCTATACATTTGGCCAGGTACTCGGCTATGTCTTTCTTCAATCCAGGCCAATAGAATTGTCTCCTAGTGGCCGTGGTCATTTTCTAGTATCCTGGATGACCAGAATAGGGTCTTTTATGTAGTTCATCCAGTATGAACCTCTTCAAGTCGTCACAATATGGAATGTACAACCTGCTTTGGTAAGTGAGCAGACCTTCTTCCATCATCTGGTAGTCTCCATACTTTATCCCTGTGGGTTCTTGTTGTAGGTACAAGGTCACGGTCTGGAAGAATGTGTCTGTCTCTTGTGCATTCCTGATTCTTTCTTTGACATTCATCTCACAGGTTCTCACCGCGACCAGGTGAATTGTTTTCATGCTTCTGCTAAGGGCATCCACCACCCTATTTTCTTTTCCTTTAATATGTTTGATTTCAAAATCAAACTCGCTTAGGAGGGCCATCCACCTAGCTTGTCTAGCATTGAGCTTTGGTTGATCAAACAAATATCGCAATCCATAATGATCTGTCATAAGTACAAATTTTCTTCCCAGGAGGTAATGCCTCCACATTTTCAAGGCATGCACTATAGAAGCCAGCTCTAGATCATGGGTCACATAGTTGACTTCGTGCTCATTCAATTTTCGGGATTCATAGCCGACCACACTTCCTCCCTGGATAAGGACTCCTCCGAGCCCTTCCTTACAGGCATCTATGCACACGAGGAAGTCAGCTTCGGGATCGATGATCTTCAACACGGGTGCATGGGTCAGTAGATGTTTCAGGGTTTGAAATCTTTCTTCACATTTCTGTGTCCACATGAATTTTGCCCCCTTCTTCTGGAGGGCAGTGATTGGACAACCAATCTTGGAGAATCCTTTTATAAATCTCCTATAGTAACCTGCTAATCTCATAAAGGACCTGATATCCGAAACATCCTTTGGGGTAGGCCATTCCATGATAGACCTGATCTTGTCAGGGTCTACTGCTACCCCTTCTTCAGATAGGACGTGGCCTAAGTAATGTATTTGCTTCTGGAAGAAGTCACATTTGTTGAATTTGGCATAGAGCTAACGTTCTCTTAGCACTTGTAGCACAAGCCTACGATGCTCTTCATGCTCTTCTCTATTCTTGGACTAAATTAATATATCGTCAATAAAAACCAACACAAATTTGTCTAGGAATTTACTGAGTACATTGTTCATCAAGCACATGAAAGTGGCAGGGGCATTGGTTAACCCAAATGGCACTACCACAAACTCATAGTGACCATACCGTGTCCGGAAGGCAGTTTTATGGATATCTTCACCCTTGATTCGGACTTGATGGTATCCCGACCTCAAGTCAATCTTTGAGAAAATAGACGCACCCCCCAATTGGTCGAACATGTCATCGATCCTAGGCAAGGGGTACTTGTTCTTTATGGTTACCTTATTGAGTTGCCTATAATCTATACACAGTCTAAGGGTACCGTCCTTCTTTTTCACAAACAGGACTGGTGCTCCCCATGGAGACACGTTGGGTCGAATATAACCTTTATCCATCATTTCTTTTAATTGAAATTTGAGTTCAACTAACTCGGATGTGCTCATCCGGTAGGGTGTCCTAGACACCGGCACCACTCCCGATGCAAGTTCTATTGAGAAGTCTATGTCCCTTCTCGGAGGTAGACCCGGTACCTCTTCCGGAAACACATCTTTGTATTCTCTCAGGATAGGGTGATCGTCAGGGCTTGGTTTGTCACCTTCGATTATTTTCAACACTTGTATTGCATATAGGGTACATCCCTTTCGGCAATACTTTCTCATTTGCAGAGCTGATATTTGTCTCACCGAGACAAGTTTTCGGATCCCTTGAAGGGTTATCCTCTTCGCTTCCTTACTTACACATTCTAAGGTCTTGTGGTAATAGTCCAATATGGATTTATGGGCAGCTAGCCAATCCATACCAATCAATAGATCATACGATCCCAGGGGTAATATGTTAAGGGTTGCTTGGGTGAGGGATTTACCCAACATCAATTGGCAGGTTGGTATAACCTCTGCTACCCTTCTTCTGGTGCCAGTGGCTAACTGTACCAACCATGGCTTGGTATGTTTTTGTGGCTATAGTTTACACTTATCAACAAATTTAGGGGCTATATAACTCAAATTTGAACCAGGGTCAATCAAAACAGACACTAGATGGTTGGAAATCATACTTTCTATTTCCACCACTGAAGCTTGATGGTTAGCTTGGTTATTATCCAAGGCTGCGTAAATTTGTAGCTCACTCCTAGCCACATCATTGACGGTAGTATCTTCTTGGATGTTATAAATCCTTCGACTATTCTATTGTCGGTGTGTACAGTCTCTCAATAGATGTTCTTCCCCGCAACCCCAACATTTCAAAGGTTCTCTCTTTGGGTTATCAGTTTTCACTGATATAGGTCCAGAAGTTTTATTTCCGCTCAAGGAGGGAAAATTCTGTTGGTGCATACTACAGGCTGGGAAGCTCATTCTTGGGTTCTTCTTATAGTTCTTAAATCCTGGGGATTTAATTCCCCTTTTCTGAAATCTTGAACTATTCTTCTGTTTCCATCCTTTGCGAGGTTCTGCTCGATGCCCAAACTGTTCATGACAATAGGTCGTCTTTCGAATAGTGTCTTCTAGAGTCTTTGGCTCATCAAATTCAATTATGTTCTGATAGTCCTTAGGTAGTCCACTGATGAAGCGTTGCACCTTTGCCTTTTCCGCTTTTATATAGGGTACATACCTCAACAAATCGAGGAATTTGTTGACATATTCTTCTATAGTGAGTTGTCCCAGTTTGAGTTCGTAAAATTCTTTAGTCTTTTCGTCGAAATATTTTTCCGACAGATACTTCTTCCGGAAGTATTTCTCAAGCCGTTCCCAAGACAGGTCCTCTTCGCGAACCCCTTTCACATTCTTAAGGTCTTCCCACCAAATGGAAGCCTTTTTGTTCAAGTTGAAGGTGGCCACTCGGGCCTTCATATTTTCTGAAAAGTCATGGACTCTGAAATACTTCTTTAGTCCAAGCAGTCAGGCCTCTGCTTCCTCTCCCTTCTTTATTTCACCGTCGAAAAAGGGTGGTTTGGCTTTTCTGAATTCTTCGAATTTTCGACCTTTGGAAGGCTTTTGCTTCTTCTGTTTCTTTCGGGAATAGGAACTGGTTCTGCTGCTAGAAGAGCCCTCCGAATCGCCAGCTTCCTTCTCAGAGGAATCATCTGACGCTCGTCCTTTACCTCTGGGGTGGACCTTTTTCGAGGTGCTCCTCTCAGTGTGACCATTGATATGACCATGTTTTCGAGTTTCAGGTTCATGCTGCATTTGTCTTTGTAGATCGGATAAACACTACAGTAAAACTACATTAATTTCTATTTTCTTTTCTTGTTCTTTCATCATCCTTTCATTGTCGGCCTTACAGCTTTGTAATTCGACCATGAGGCTCCTCACAATCTCGGCTAGACCTGGAGGGGTCCCTACTGCCCTCCTTTCATCAGACTCTTCGCCTCTATTGTGGGAGCCTTCTCCCACTTCATGGTGAGTCACCATACTATGCGTTGATAATTTCCCCCAGTTGATCTTCCGCTTGTGTGCAAAAGGGAAAAAACAAAAAAACGTTGGTTGTTAGTCAATATTTAAATTTATTTATAACCAGTACATAATTCATATTTCACATGTACACACACAATAGGGGTTTTTCATTCTTAACTTCGTCTTTTGATTAGGAAGGTTAAGACATGGGGTTACTCTTTTTAGGAGTGTTCCGAACGGAGCTTCTGCGCAACTCGTTCATGAGCCCAAGCAGGCCAAGTGTTGTAACCATGCTCTGATACCAATCTGTAACACACCCACTGCGGCATAATAAATTTTTGCCATTTCTCGAGGGGCAGAATCCCCGAAGTCCTACGGCAGCTTAGCGCAGGCTAGCTCTTCCCTTTTCCACCTCCATGTGATCGTCGGTTATGACCACCGGCCAAACAACTAGGCGCCTTTTCGCATTTCACGACTCAGCGATATAAGCGAGTCGAGTCTTTTGACTCTACAAACCCCAAAATGTCGAACCCCGAAAGGGCTGGCGAGTGACAAGCTCCCCGCTTGGGTCTTGTCCACGTGACCCTGTTCCGTGACCACGCGCTAAATTGACAAAGCACTTACCGGCTTTTCGCGATGCGATGTCTCTTCCTCTCCCTTTTGAATCCTCGAAACTCCGTAATCTCCAAAGTTCCCCTCCAAAGGGAGATCAACGACTATAAGCCTCCCCTGATCTGACAGTCCTGGCCGTATCGGGATTTCATAAATCGGGAGTTCGAAATACAAGAGAATCAAGTCTTTCGACTCTTCAAACCCCGAAACCCGATACTCGAGTTCTTGTATGAGATCCAACGGCTCTCAATGTCTTGGATCCAACGGTTCGGATCTTTTCGAAGTTTCATGAACTGGGAGTTCACGATGCAACGACTCCAAAACTCTTGTCACTCCAATCCCTGAATCCCGATATGGGGATTCATGTAGGAGATCAACGATCCTCGAGGGTTTGGATCCAACGGTCCACGGGATTTTGAAGCTTTCCCCAAACTCTGACCGCTCACCACGCGTCTCCTCCGATGGATGATCTAGATCCTTTCGGGACTCCTCCTTTCCGCCACAGAGCACATCGGGGTTTTGGGTACCGGGATTTCGCGGCTTGCGAAGACAAGGGTTCTTGCCCTTTGGTTTCGCGGGTGCCAAAACACCGAAATGTCGACCAACAATCACGTGTCCCTCCGATGGATGGCTGCGACCTTTACCCCCGACCAACTGTTATGATCTTTTCAGGATGATCAACGGTCACGATCAAATCCCGACTTTCTCAAACTTATTCACACTTTAACCGATTCGGGGTTTCGTTTACCAAGATTTCGCGGCTTGCGAAGACAAGGGTTCTTGCCCTTTGGTCTCTCGTGTGCCGAAACGTCGACCGACAACCATGTGTCCTCTACAAATGGACGGTCCAGGTAACTTCCATGGATCTCGGGATCTACGGTCTCGATTCCTCCGCTACTCACGAAGATAAAAGAAAGAGGTTGAGGCATTTAACGCCCTTGTTTCTTCCTCCAATCTAACGGTCGTGACTGACCGCAGATCTTCCGACATAATCTCATCCGTCGATCGATACTTATCCCTACGCTTCCATCTCAGGATTTCAAGAGGATCATTCTTCCTTGTATAGGGTTACTAAGACTTGCGCCTTCAAATCCTTTTCTAGGTTCTTGGTGAGCTTTCCAAGAATGGTGTCTCTATGGGGAGATCTATCTAGGGTATTACCTGAGACAGATAAAGGTATAGATTTCCCGAAAACAAACTTGAAGTTTGAACTAATTCAATATGCATATATATATACATATACCAATCTATCTATAAACATAAGCCATACGTGGCCCTTCCAATAAAAGCATTCAACCACCATTTCTGATCAAAACACCACACAGACGGTCTTATACTCAAACCATTCATAAACTACACAGACTATGAGCATACATGTCAGCATATAAATTTCAAGATGCAAGATGATCACAAATGCCAGGATATACATTTCAAGATGCAAGATGTAAAACACTTATCAGAAATAACACCAGATGTGATTGCAACCGCTAAGAGGGGTGCTCGTTTCCACCCAACCGTAGGCTCAGTGACTCCCAACGGATTTACCACTAGCCACCCCCGAGCTGAGACCACGATACTGCGAGACTGAGTCTCTGTTCGCTAGTGACCGAGAACGAAGGTTACTCTCCTTCTTCTCCGCTATCACTCACTCTGTATTTTCCAGAGTTCTTTCTCTTTCCCTTGCGTCTGCCCCCTTGATCGCACACTCTTCCTGCCTTTTCTCTCTTCGGCGAGGTTGCGTGTGGCACGATCTTCCTCGTCGTGGTCAGGTCTGAGGACTCTACGTATGGGCGGTTCACCTCCATCCCTCGTTACTCATGAGGATCCATTTACCTACCAACCTGGCGAGTCATTTAATTCGGGGCCAGCGAGCCGCTCTTGGTTCTCTGGGCCAGTGAAGTCCAAATACGATATTGGTTTCAGTGGAAGTTAACGCCACCATTCCAGGTGCCTTCCACCACCATTCTTCAGCCATCGTGGTCTCTTTTTCAGCACACCCCCCTCTCAGCAGTCCTGCAATATATATATATATATATATATATATATTATTTACATTCATCGACCTTTTTCACAAGGTCCATTCACATCACACATTCACATTTTTGAGTTTGCCACAATACTTGGCCAGTATAGTTATTTTTACAGACTGGGGGAAACAGGGTGTTACAGATCCCTAGACATTATTTCTTTTATGTATAAAATTAACTATATGAGAATAATTATAAATTGCATAAATAAACTACAATATTCATGCATATCATTCAACGATGTATACTCATTCAAAATAGCATGTTTTTAATTAGAGTAGAAATAATCACATCATGCAAATGAAATATATATAATTAAACTATACAAAGGTAAATATAAGCAAGCATGTTGAACATCCTTCTAGAATGTAAGTTGCAATGATAACATTAAATAAAACCAGTGGAACATGTTCTTGCTCTTAACCAATCTCTTGAAAATTATGATGCTAAATAGTACACTAGTGAAGAAATTCATCCTAGTGATTTAAGAGATGGCAACATAAAACTTAGCAATAACAACACATGTAATCAAATCAAAAAGACTTTCACCAGAATAGTAAGTACTGGTACCTAGAAGACAATTACAAATTCTTCAATCCCAAGAAGAGGTTAAGAAATAAATTATTTTGATGACCATAAAAGATCATCCGGATTGCAAGCACATTTACATGCAATAACAACGAAGAAGTGCATCAAGCAATTCCTCTCTAAAACCACTAAATCTGACATAAAACTATGCCCATTGGCTTCTAAATATTGTGTGACTCAGAAGCAAAGTGTACATATGCTATTCTCCCCAGGGAAAAACGTATAGTAAAATAACCTAAAGACGCACAACAATGCAATGAAACCTCTCTGTATAGAGCACAACAATTTCATTTAAAAAATGTACAACTAAATTATAATAGAAAGATGCACATAAATGTATGGTTCTACCATCTTAATATGGATAGACGTACAACAATATGCATTAAAATGTGCAGAGAATATGCAAGGAAAACCCAATAGGCACGCACCGAGACAGAATAAACCTATCTTTCTCCAAAACACAAAGGCAGAGATAAAATAGCTTTGATACCAAATGATAGATTAAATCGATTCTAAAATATGTGGAATAAAACTCTTTAAAAGAATCGAAATTTAGATTCCGAATGGATCATACCTCCAGCCATTGATGCTGCTTGGCTTTGACTAATTTTGTAGAAGTTTTTTCCAGTTCCACACTAGTTTTGCTTTCCGTATGGCACTTCCAAGCTCTGCTCACTCTTATTGATGGTGTAAGACTGAAGGGGATTGAACGAGATTGGGGACCAAACAGAGGTCTTTATAGCCAAGCTTCCATCAAGCTTCTGTTGGCTATGTGTCAACTTTTCCACAGATCTAGGTAGAGAACCCTAGATGGAGTAATGGACCATTCCAGAAGCTCCCAACGAGAAAACAGTTACATCCTGTTGGTTTCCAAATGAGCCGACGACAGTTGAATACGGATAAGGGAGCTTACATCCATGACTTCTCAACTGCGAGAGGTTTGAAGGCGTATGGTAGCCCAGGAAGCTTCCCTTGCACATGAAGCTGCCAATAGACAGGCACGGATGAATGAAGCGACCATTCTTTCATAATTTTCCATTCAGACACATTTCAGCATGAATATTGTGTTTAAGCTCCTCAAGTCGAAGTTCAGGGAATAAAATTTGGTTATGAAATGTTGGCAGGCTGCAGAATCAAAAGCAAAAAGCATGGAGATGGAAGTTGAACAACTACAACAAAGTTTGGAGAGTAAGAGTTTTGAAGCCCAAAGCTCGGATGCCTCTGTTGGGAAGCAGGTGAAAATGTTTTCTTTGTTTATTTTTTTATCATCAAAGGGCTTAACACGTGGTGGACAAGCTAAATTGGTTTAAGTGGATGGAAACTTTTATTAAAATGGTCAAAATATGTACAGACCGGGTGTTGAATCAATTTTTATTGTTTGGGCAGTAGCCACAAAGTTCGGAGCACCTGTAAACTAAGAAAAAATTGCCTAACATTGGATAAAAAATGTCCTTAAAAGTGTCTATAGTCATACACACCCAAAAATTAGTCAAAGTCCTGGGCCTTGCCTGTTACCGTTACTTGTATTTTTAATAATAAAATCCTTCCTTAGGCCATTGCCAGCCTCTTCGTGAGTCTCGAGCCTGGTTTACATGTGTTATGACAACTGGGACAAGGACAAGTCCCTTTATTTTCTTAGCAGAAGCACATACGCAGCTCAAGCAATTGCGTGATCTCTTCCATGAAGAAGGCAATGCTTCTTCTTCATCAAGCGAACATGTGATCTGCAGGGGATGCAATGGAAACTGATGAGCTTGCACAGATCATTGGCATCACTCAATCACAAATGATGCAATTGAAAAAGGATGAGCTTGCACAAATCACTGGGATCACTCAATCACAAATGGCAGATTCACAAGACTTTTCCAAGTTTGACCAGAATTGAGAAACATGGATGACAGTCCTCCAACATTCCAGGTGAGTAAGAAACATGCAGTTTAACTAAAGAATTTTAGTTTCCAATATTAGAGGTGTAAGAGATCCCTATAACAGAAAACTCATAGAGATGAACTTAAGAGAAATTATAAGTCATTCTACTAGGATGCCACCAATGGATAGTGATCATAATGATTTTTAGTAAATAAGATCTCACGTGGAGTGTAGTTATGCATTTCAACATGTAGTACGTCAGTGAAAGGGGTCATGCTTCTTTGGAGAGAATAGGACAGGCTTTCATTTTAACAATATAATTTATGCAGGTGATTTCAGTAACAGAATTAGAAAAGGATAGAATTGGTCAAAAAAAGTTGAGAGGAAGCAATGATGCAAACAGTTTTTCCTTTCCAAAGAAGCCCTGGTAGTCAATTTTCAAAGACCCTAGGTAACAGGGCGATGAGGCCTATACCTGGAAAAATTGAAAGCGAGATACAAACTTTGCAACAGGTCAATTGGATAGGTGTTGCCTGCTAGAAAATATTGTAAATCAATTTCAAACTTTGGTCTATAGAGTTATCCCAGTGGTCCAATTATCTAATGTTTTTGAATTGTCTAGTCTCCATCCCAACTGTCTAGAGGAAAATGACCCATTTAGATTTAACACCAAGCTATGCGTAAGTAAGGAATTTAGGGTTAATTAGTTGCTGGTAGGATGAGAAGCCAGAGAGTCTTGAGCATATTGATTTTCCCCCAGAAAAAGGAGAAAATCAATAAAGTAGTTAGAAATAATAAGGGCTACCTTTCAGATAACTCGACATCCCGATCCCCGGGATATTAGATCGAAGGTTGGAGAGTGTGGACTAACATTAAGTGAGCTACTGCTAGTCGATGGTCTCGACATCCCAACACCCTACTGCGAGATCTAACTATCCTTCAAAAGGATGAGATCAACGACTGTGATCTATTGAGCATGGATAAACTGATGGGAGGTTGACAAGGGCGAACCCCCCTCAATTAGAGCACATGGGTTTAGAGGGAGGACACTCGTCGACTTG
>ML787017.1:206709-228800 GCA_009831015.1 Picea engelmannii
CATGAAACAACAAGCAGATCAACATCGTAGTGAAAGAAGTTTTGAAGTAGGGGATTGGGTATTTTTAAGACTACAACCATACAAACAGATGTCCCTCAAGCAAGCTAAGAAGGATAATAAATTATCACCAAAGTACTATGGCCGTTATAAGGTATTGCAAAAGATTGGTACTATGGCATACAAATTAGAGCTGCCTGCATCTTCACGAGTACACCCAGTTTTCCATGTTTCATGCTTAAAGAAGGTTATAGGCGACAAGATCCCAGTTCAAACTATATTGCTAGAACTCTACAAGGAAGGAAAAATCATATTGGAGCCTGAAGCCATCACTGACACAAGAATTCACCAACTGAGGAATAGATCCATTTAAGAGTATCTCATTAAATGGAGGAAACTACTGGCTGAAGATTCCACTTGGGAAAATGAGTCTTTTATACAAAAGCATCCAGAGTTACTCAAGCATTGCAGACAACACTTGTCTCAAGGGGAGGGGCATGTTAAGCCCTAATATTGGCTCATTAACCCTTAATTGGGGCATATTAGATTAATAATGTTATTTTATTTATGTCGGCTTTAGGCCATTAGTTGTAATTATACCTCCTAGTCTCCTATATATACCAAGGAGACATTTTCATTTTGAATCATCTTGTACTTGAACATTTAAGTGGGGTAAAAGGAGCTTGCCCCCTCAAAGAGGCTTATTATCTGAAATTATCTCTTTTTCAAGGCGTTGAGTACTTTTCCTGAGGTTTTTCTATGCTAAATTGATGTTTGGTTCTTAACAATTGGGAGTAGTTTCATCGGGATGTTCTTCATTTACCTGGTAGCCATAGTAGTCTTCACTGGACGAATTGTCCCCATCCTTCTTGGGCGGAAAGTCAGAATTCTTGCGGTGAGGAGGATGCTCCTCTGCATTTTTGTTGAGAATGTGCTTCATCTTCAAAGCTTATGGGCTTCCTGAACCAGTGCCTTCTTGAGTCTTTTCCAAGGCCGAGAGCAATTCTTTTCCAGGCTGAACTACATGGTTCAAATATTTTGCAGGCTGCACAAGAGAGGCGTCGCCTACCACCGGTGAGGGGGACTGAGAGGTGTCCCCTTCCTACAAGGAACTTGGATTACATAAGAGAACTTGCGCTAACAATTTTTTTACCTTCCAGTAATGAGCCCACCGTTGATAGAGCCGATGACTTGTCATGTGCTGGGATGCCACCTTAGCTTCCCAATCGTCAATTAGTTGACGTAGATTGTCTGGAATGCCTTCGTCATACCCTTCTCTTGCAGAGCTGCCAGACCCTGTTCTCCCTACATTACCTCTGCCTCCCCTCCCTTGACGAGGAGTTGCTCTAAGGCATCTTGGCATTTTGCCAGATCAATGAGCTCGATGAATAGATTGAATCAATGCTCTGCACCTCTTGAGGAAAGGGGCACACTGCGTCTTGGAGATTGAACGAGTACAACAATCATAACGACACCACAACCCCCTTGGTATCACTCAAGCCAGAAAAGATGTATGACCCTCGCCAGATTCGAGAGTAAAAGCTAAGAGTTTGGCATTATTACCTCTGTACCGGAGCATGGCCTCTGAGCATAATGAAGAGTCATGGAATAAATGCCCAAAACCTCGAGCCAACTGCGAGAGTTGATGCGCATGAAGGGGTGCTTAAGGAGTCGCCAAGTGGAGATTGCATGGCGTTCTCCGCTCCCTTTGATCACGTGTCTCACCCACCTCATCAACACCCACATCCGGATTGGTAATTAGATATGTTAATGGTAAATATAAAGTATAATTAGATCTCATTATCACATTTTTCTTTTCTTTTGTTATTATTATAACAATGAAATAAATATTGTTTAAAGTGATTTTTATTTTTTTTCTTAGATATCAATGTATTGACATTTAAAGTGTGAAAATGTTATTTGTGGGGGGCTAGCTCCCATTTAGAATCCCAATGCAGAGCACCCCCCACAATTTCCACAAGTCAACACTATGCAGAGGGGCCCCACAATTACCACAAGCCAACACGCGTTCCTCAATTTAGACCAGGTGATGGAATTGCGGGGCGTAGTTCGTTGATAATCGTCGTGCAAGTTTCCTGTGTGCAATATATCTGAACTGTAGATTTATTTATTTACAAAACAAGTATAGAGATTGCTCTCTTTATACTGCTTCAAAATTAGAATTTGCATAGGGATGAGGGATGCCATAAATGTTAATGCACTCCACAATCACCTCTAAAATAAAAAGTAAAAATTGAAGACCAATGATATGACATAAACAATATTTTATTTATTTATCTTAATTAAAATAAAAATATTTTTAACACTTTTCTATGTTAAACATTAGAAATGGAGTGAAAATTTAAAATCAATGCAAAAACTAATACCTATTCAATAGTGTATCTAATGCCATAGTCCCTCCCCAAATAACTAAGAAAATATAATTCACAAAATTTCAAAATCACTATAAATGAAATTTATTTTATATCTTTAAAATATTATTCATTTATATTTGTCATACTTTTAATATCTTTAAAATATCAACACTGTACAAATAAGTGCCACAAATAATAATGTTGGCATATTTGTGAAAAAAAAAATGCCACAAATATGCCAACATTATTATTTGCGATATAGACAAACCAAAAATACCTCCACACATACAACATATAAAACAAAAATATAATCCACAACTTATGAAAATTACTAAAATAGAGATTTATCCTCGTCGCACCGGCAGGTTTAGTGCCTTTACAATAAACTATATATAGTCCTTCATTCAAATTGTGCCCTTTATAAAAAAAAGCCAAATCCTTACTTTTTCCGAGGATAAAATTCAAAATTACAGTTGACTTTCTTTCCTTCCCGCCTGTTTCTATCAAACTTCATCCATTTTGGCCACGCGGTCGTTCTAAGCGCAATGGGCAGTCTCCCCGCTGCCCAGTCCCCACCAAGGTGGGACTGCCCTCCCTTCGGATTCTGCTCACGTGGCTTTCTTAATATTCATATAATAAAACCATACAGCAAAGATTTCACATCTACCCCATTTCAATGATTTGCTTTGTTTATTACAGCTTCGGAGAGTAGAAACTTCGATCAGTCTTCATCAATTACTGCAATCAGTGTATACTTCCTGAAGACTAGGTCGGGTCAGCAGTGAGTTTAGGAAGGTAGCACAGGCTGCTTAAAATGCGAGGAGGAGGAAGTATCTAATTTCAATCCTAATCTTACACTGAAACGAAAATGTCGAGCTGTGAGAGCACAGGTTCGAGTCCAGTTGTAAAGGAGTTCGAAGAAAAGAAACGGAGCCTTCGCCGAATAGCATCCGAAGTGGGTTCCATGACCTCTCAACTGCAAGAGGTTCGAAAACGTGTGGTAGCCCAGGAAGCCTCCCTTGCACAGGAAGCTGCCAATAGACAGGCATGGATTAATGAAGCGACCATTCTTTCATAATTTTCCATTATTACACATTTCAGCATGAATATTGTGTTTAAGCTCCTCAAGTCGAAGTTCAGGGAATAAAATTTGGTTATGAAATGTTGGCAGGCTGCAGAATCAAAAGCAAAAAGCATGGAGATGGAAGTTGAACAGCTACAGCAGAGGTTGGAGAGTAAGAGTTCTGAAGCCCAAAGCTCGGCTGCCTCTGTTGGGAAGCAGGTGAAAATGTTTGCTTTGTTTATTTTTTATCATATAAGGGCTTAACACATGGTGGACAAGCTAAGTTGGTTTAAGTGGATGGATACTTTTATTAAAATGGTCAAAATATGTACAGACCGGGTGTTCATCAATTTTTATTGTTTGGGCAGCAGCCACAAAGTTCGGGGCACCTGCAAACTAAGAAAAAAATTGCCTAACATTGGATAAAAAATTGCCTTAAAAAGTCTATAGTCATACACACGCAAAAATTAGTCAAAGTCCTAGGCCTTGCTTTTTACTGTTGTAATTTTAATAATAAAATCCTTACTTAGGCCATTACCAGCCTCTCCGCGAGTCTCGAGCCTGGTTTACAGTGTTATGACAACTGGGACAAGGACATGTTCCTCTATTTTCTTAGCAGAAGCACATATGCAGCTCAAGCAATTGCGTGATCTCTTCCATGAAGAAGGCAATGCTTCTTCTTCATCAAGCGAACATGTGATCTACAGGGGATGCAATGGAAACTGATGTGCTTGCACATATCACTGGCATCACTCAATCACAAATAGCAGATTCACAAGACTTTTCCAAGTCCGAGCAGAATTGAGGAACATGGATGACAGTCCGAGCAGAATTGAGAAACATGGATGACTGTCCTCCTACATTCCAGGTGAGTAAGAAACATACAGTTTAACTTAAGAATTTTAGTTCCCAATATTAGAGGTCTAAGAGATCCCTATAACAGAAAACTCATAGAGATGAACTTAATAGAAATTATAAGTCATTCTACTAGGATGCCACCAATGGATAATGATCATAATGAGTTTTAGTAAATAAGATCTCACGTGGAGTCTAGTTATGCATTTCAGCATGTAGTACGTCAGTGAAAGGGGTCATGCTTCTTTGGAGATAATAGGACAGGCTTCCGTTTTAACAATACAATTTGTGCAGGTGATTTCAGTAACAGAATTAGAAAAGGATAGAGTTGGTCAAAAAAAGTTGAGAGGAAGCAATGATGCAAACAGTTTTTTCTTTCCAAAGAAGCCCTGGTAATCAATTTTCAAAGAGCCTAGGTAGCAGGGCGATCAGCCCTATTCAGACTTTGCAACAGGCCAACTGGATAGGTGTTGTCTCCTAGAAAATATTGTAAATCAATTTCAAACTTTGGTCTACAGAGTTATCCCAGTGGTCCAGTTATCTAGTGTTTTTGAATTGTCCAGTCTCCATCCCAACTGTCTAGAGGAAAATGACCCATTTAGATTTAACACCAAGCTATGCGTGAGTAGGGAATTTAGGGATAATTAGATGCTGGTCGGATGAGAAGCCAGACAGTCTTGAGCATATTGATTTTCCCCAAGAATAAGGAGTAAATCAATTAGGTAGTTAGAAATAACAAGGGCTACCTTCCTTGAAAAATTAGAAAGGATAAGATGAGTAGCAAGTGCCTTAGGTTGGAGCCATATTTTGAGATCAAAGGAAAGAATTTTGAACATGGAAATTGATGCCATGACCAAAGAGGAAGATAAAACATTTAGAAAATGGTCAAGTAGCCAACTTCTTATTCTACAAGATGGCTGTGTTGGGGAAAGAACAAAAGATGGACTAAACTCTATATTTGAGGGATTGTCCAGAATACGAGAAATAGAACATGCTATGAAATTGATGAGCTTTGATAGTCAAGACTAGAAGCCACATAGTCTTCTACTATAGGAGCTTAAGGTTAGTGATTTTAGTCTCACGTTTTTTAGCAATTTTATTTGCGATGGTGTTTTATGCTCATTAAACACTTGCAAGGAAAAGGAGGGGCTTCTTGTGATTTTTAGAGTATAACAAGAAAATATAAAATTCATGTGAGTGTTATATGGTCACTTTAATAAGTGATTTGTGACTAAGGTAATATTATAATGTCAAGTTAGGGGTCAGGTGGTTTGATCACCTTACCCAACCTAGGCTGCTATATAACAATGCATTAAGGGATGATTATTTGAGAGAGTGGTACTTGTGTAAAATTGTGGGTACCCTAACTTGCTCTCATAGATTTATTTGCTAGTGTGCTATATAAAAATGCATTGAGAGATGATTATTTGTAGGGTGCTTTATAACAATGCAATCGGAGATGATTATTTGAGAGTGGTACTTGTGTAAAATTGTGGCCCGTGGGTACCCTACCTTGGGTTCTGGTAGATGTATTCGCTGGAACAACATTAATATATGTGATATTTATTATTCTACCAAATTATGTATTTGCTGGAACAACATTAATATATGATATTTATTTTTCTACCTAATTGTATTTGTCTATTATTGTGTTATGTGATGCTCCCATATAAAATCTCACATTGTATCAATGCGTGTTATTGTGTTATGTGATGCTCCCATATAAAATCCTACATGGTATCAATGCGGATATTTATCTCGGAGCTTGTGAGCATTAATGGTCCAAAGCCTTTGACAAAGATCACGGGTTGGAGATTGCATACTGCTGGAGATCGAGGAAACTTTGGACTGTGGAGGAGAGCAAAAGTGTGTAGAGTCGAAATTAAAACCGAGGCAAGGTGAAACAATGAAAATGAAAGGGAAGGCAAGTAAGATAAAACCTAATTTCCCTCTGAACTTAGACTTCGGAAAAGTTTAAAAGAGTGAAAAAAAACAGAAAAAGAAAGAAAAGGACCCATGGCAAAGATGGACAAAAAACTTATACACATACAATGTGAACTCTCCAAATAAAGGGACCGAGAGTACGTTGAGATCTCCAGATAGAGGGATACTTAGTATGGTGACTGAGAGGGATACTTAGTATGGTGATTGTTTACAGAACAACACTAAACAATGTCCACCTTCCCTATAATATCTAAATGGAGGGTGGCTCAATTGCCAACCACAATAGCAGTTGGTAACTTTGTGGGACTCAATTGGACTTGAACTTTAGCTGGACTAGAATTAGAGACCTCTCAAGGAACTCTACCTTGTAATAGTTCGTTTGAACCAATTGAGCTAAACCATTGGACTTGATATATTGAGTGTTATATGGTCAGTGATTCTGATACAATGAAAACCAAGTTTTGTTACTCAAAGATGTTAGTTTTAATTGGTTTCTCCGAGTTGTTTTCCAATCTGTTGTATAGTGCTGAGCACATTTTTGAACAGAGATTGCTTGACCATTGCTGGAAAGAGGGGCACACTAGTGGTAAGAGATTCTCATGTACGCGAGTTGTTTACAAAGTTATCTCCAACTATGCTTGGTAAGGTGCATTCATCCTTGAGGAGTTGCACAAATGTGAGGTGCATTCATACTGAGGAGTTACATCCAATGGAGAGGTGCATTAATGCTGGGAGTTACTCACTTCATGGGGGTGCATTACTCTAGGAGAATGAGTGTGTATTTATTGTTGGAGTTACACCTTCTCTAGTGGGGTGCATTTACCCTGGAAGTTACACTCTAGGCAGGGCGTGCTTTGCTAGGTGGCGAATTCATCGTTGGAAGTTACACTTTTGAGTGGGGCATATAACTACTTGATGGCTCATTCAGTGATGGGAATTTCTCTCCCATGGGGGCGCATTCCTTGAGGCTATTGATTATCCCTTTTGTAACCCCCTCCTTCCCTTAGTCTTAAAAGGAGGGGGACGCATTAGCTAAGTTGGTTGATGTGAGGTTTAGCTGTGAGAGCTTGTGTGTTATAGCAAGCTGTTGTTGTAATCCTTTTCGGTGTAATAGCTAGAGATGTGATTACTGCTACACATTATAGTATGTTGTTTTGTGCATTTCCAGAATTCATTTTCTTAGATCACATTTTTGTCTAGCTGCTGGTTTGATCTAATCTCACAATATGCAATGTCCACAGTGCACTCTTGAATTTTCAGTCCTTTAATTCTGTATTTGCAGATCCAACATTTTGATAGGTGTTTATTTAAGGTTCAGTTTCTGTTGTAGGATTTAATATCTTCGAGGGCAGATATGATTCTATGAGGTGAAAAATGGACATGGTATTTGAGCTGTACATCTGAAATTTTCTGTACATCTGGGAAGACATGATTTTATGAGGTGAAAAATGGACATGGTATCAGAGCTATACATCTGAAATTTCTGTCTCGCTGCCAGTTTGATCTAATATTACGATATGCAATGCCTACACTCTTTGAATTTTCAGTTCTTTAATTCAGTATTTGCAGATCCAATGTTTTCATAGGTGTTTACCTAAGGTTCAGTTTCTGGTGTAATATTTAATATCTTTGAAGGCAGATATGATTCTATGTGGTGAAAAATTGACATGGTATTAGAGAATTGAGGAGTTTGCTTCCTATGAGAGGGAGCTGCTATTGGAGGATTTTAGTGGGTGTGATGCCCATAAATTTCCAGAGATTGGAGTAATCTGTGCTTGAGATAGGCAAAAGGACATGTGAGGGGTTAGTGGGCGAGATGCTCAACAAGCTCCATTTATTGGAATGCTGGTTTATAACTGTGAGAGGTTGTTGAATTGTTTTCTAGCTGATCTGTTTGTTTGAGGCGTGTTCAAGGGGTTGTACGAATGGCTAACTGTGGGATGTCCGATTTTAGAGAGTGTCCAGCAAAAGGGAGCTTTCCACTTCACCCCTTGGAAGTGTAGACATCAGATGTTGATGGAGAAGGTTGATCTATGGAGTATTGTCAAGGGAGGGCTGCAGTGCCCACCAATCCCCAACAACTTGCTCAGTATGAGAAGAAGGTTGCCAAGGCGGAGAGGACCATTTTGGATTCTGTGAAGGACCATTTGATCCCTCATATCATGGGTAAATTGGCTAAAGAAATGTATGAAGCATTAATTAATCTGTAAAATGTCCACATTTCTCAAAGATGCTCTTGAAGAACAAGCTCACCAGTACATGCAGGAGTGACATAGACACAATGGTGAGCTACTTGATGAAGATAACCAAGCTTAGAGGTTAACTCTTTGTGATTGGGATGAAGATTGGGGATAAGGAGTTAGTGCCATGGCACTAAATGGTTTCTTTGCACCTTGGGAAGCCTTTGTGCAAGGATTTTGTGATCTTGAGAAGAAGTATGTCTTTAAAAAGCTTTGGCAGGATTTTGTCCAAGAAGAGACAAGGGGAGAGAGTTGTAGCAAGAGTGGAGGAAGTCCAAAACCTTGCTCTCATCAGGGAGGTGAGCAAAGATGGCAAGAAAGGAGGACTCATGAGGGGTTAGAAGGGTAAGAAGGACGAGTCACATTCTTTGAATCATGGGAAAAAAGATGAGTCATGTGAAATGCTTCAAATGTCACAAGATGGGACACTATGGAAGTGAGTGTCTTGAGAAGAAGAAAGCAAAGGAAAAACGACAACAAAAGCAGTTTGCAAGGAGTGCAGAGGCTTTTGTCGGAGTGGATGAGTTAGCATCCAAGTTTGAAATTGCTTTCTCAGTGGTTTCATGCCTTTCCACCAATACCATTTCTAGTGTTGGGTGGTATGTGGACAATGGAGCGTTGAGGCGTATGGCTTTCAACAAAAAGACCCTTTGTAAATTTCAAGAACAAGATTTTGTCCTACAAGCGGAGTTGGGTGACGATGCAACATATCCAGTGAGTGGATAGGTTTTGTTTCCTTTCAAATGCCTTCACGTGATGTTCTCAAGTTGCATGATGTTTTTTTGTATGTCCATGGTTTGACAAAGAACCTTTTTTTTGTTTTAGCCATGACAGATTTGAAGAGTTTGTCCAAGTTTGATGATCAACAAGTTATTATAGATATTGTAGCCAAGAACGTGATTGCGTTTTGGTCAAAGGAGTGCTAGAAGGAGACCTTTATAGGCTGCTTGGTGATTTGATGAAGCATGATGATCTAATGCATGACAATGACAAGCCATGTGACTTATGGCACGAGTGCTTTGGTCACTTGCAACATGGAGCACTTCCTCTCTTGATGGATATGGTGTAGGGATTGCTAGACTTGAAGATCAAGAAGACTAGTGTGCAAGAACTATGTACTCAGAAAGTATGCAAAGATTACCTTCCCTAGTATTGCATAGAGATCAAGAGATATTCTTGATTAGATACATTCAAATGTATTTGGATCGATGTCTTTCTTTGCATTGACATGTAGTATGTACTATGTTTCCTTTATTGATGATTCCTCGCACAAGACTTGGATTTACTTTATGAAGACTAAAGATGATTTTTTTAGTAAGTTTACAGAGTTTAAAGCCTTTGTGGAGAATTATATAGTTAGAAAGCTAAAGGTGCTTTTGTTTGATGACAGAGGAGAGTACACCTCCAAAGACTTTGATGTCTTTTGTAGTGATGCAAGGATCAAGAGGGAGTTAACAATCCCTTACAACCCATTGCAAAATGGGGTTGTTGAGAGGAAGATCAATCCATCGACAAGATAGATAAGGCCATGATCCATGACATGGATTTACTCATGTTTTTCGGTCAAGGCACGCAACACAATTGTCTACTTTTTGAATCGATGTCTTCATAGGGTATTGAAGTAAAAGACACTAGAAGAAGCCTTCACCGGTAAGAAGCCTTAGGTATCACATTTCCATGTTTTTGGTTGCCTTGTTTACATTCATGTTCCTGATGAGAAGAGGACAAAACTTGAACCCTTGAGCATCAAGGGTATTCATAATTTATCAAAAGATCCACAGTGATAGTGTTATCTGTCGATGTTTCAGATCCAATAGTCGAATCCATCTTCATGACAAGTAGTCGATTGATAGAGAGGTAGTAGAACAAAATAAATAAGGAACAACATAGAAGCTAACAAAAGGCCGATCACTATCTAGAGGGAATGCAATCCAGTGAAGGAACAAAGTCTTCATTTTCATATAGTTCAACTAGGAACATGAGATGGCTTACCTAGACTTTGCAAGATGCACAATAACAAGTGGGATTGCCAAAATCTACTTTTAGGGTGAGTCATTCACTTATAAAGTACCCACTTATATTTCACTGATGTCTTCTATCATTGATAGAGAGTCTTGCAACTTTGAGGAGACAATTGTTGAGCAAGTTTGGCAAGATGCCATGACTGAGGAGTGTAACTCCATTATGAAGAATGATGTCAAGGAGATTGTTCCAAGCTTGATTGAGAAATTTGTGATAGATTCCAGATGGTTGTTCAAGATTAAGCATGCGGTTGATGGGAGAATAGAGAAGTACAAGGTCATCTTTTTAGCTAAAGGATTCTCTTAGAAAGAGGGAGTTGACTATGATGAGATGTTTTCTCCTATTGCAAGCTATACTTCTATTACAACCATCATGTCTATTGCCTCATGTTTTGGTTGGCCCTCATACTAAATGGATGTGAAGGCTGCTTTTCTAAATGGCATGATTGAATAGGAAGAATACATAAATGAACTAAGAAATTTTCAGGTGCATGGGCATGAGATCCATGTTTGTAAGTTGAAGAAGGATCTTTATGGGTCAAAGTAGGCACCACATGGATGATACTCAATGATTGATGAGTACCTATCGAATTTGGCTTCTCGAAGACTTGTGTAGATTCTAATCTTTATTATTTGTATGATAAATTTGATCTACTTTTCTTGTCTTATATGTAGATAATTTGATTCTTATTGGTAGTGTTGAAAAGCTCATTGTGTTTTCCAATAAAAAAATTGTCCAACGAATTTGACATGGAGGACATTTGTCTACTACATTCCTTTCTTTGGTCTAGAGGTTTGGCAGGGTGTAGGGAAAGTTTTCCTTGGGCAAGAGAAGTGCACTGTGCAGATTTTGAAGAGATTTCAGATGCTTGATTGCAAACCCTTGGTCACACCTATTGTTCCAAATATAAAATTATCTTGTGATTTTGATTTGGTTGATCTTTCTTTGATAGGTAGCTGATTGTTTCCTTGGTGTATCCTATGAATACCGGGCCTGGTATATGTTTTGCAGTTAAAACTTAATACATTGAGTTGGTTCATACACAAAGCCATGTGAACCCAAGCCATTATACAAAAATATGCAAAGTTTCTCTTGTATATAGCAAGTAATGGTGCATATAACCAAAATAGCACCGAGTGCAATCCATATTTGAACCAAAATACATCAACAAAGTGGCTCTAAATGGCCTCTAAAATCCAAAAATAAGCATAGTACTAATTAATAACTATAGTCTAGACTCTAGACTTTACAATCTAATCATATGAGAGAACCATTTGAATTCTCATCATCTACATCCTCAACATGACTAGATTAAAAAATGAGATTACGGCTTGATTCCCCTAGCCTTGAAGGTATCAGTCCCAACAACAATGTTTGGATCCTGTAGCTATGGAAGTGGGTCCAAGTCCATCTAAGATAGGTCTTCATTGTCAAATGTTGCTCTTTGAGTCTCCACAACCCACTATGATGAGGGATCAATATCATCCAAGACCATGTTGCTTGATTCATGGGTCTTGTTCAACAACTGTTTGTGCCTCAATCTAAGGTTGCATTGAATATAAGTCCTATCATTCAACTGTCTTTGTTCTAAATGGTTTCTCTTCTTGGTGTGTGTATGCTAAAAAACACTCCAATTGCGTTTACACCCATAAGCACTGCATATTTGGCTCAATATCCGAATTGGAAACTTTTGCAAATTAGGGCACTAGCTACCAAACTGCCCTCGCCAATAGGCTGCAATAAGAGTTGAAGGCAAAGAAGTTCTCGAAATCAGCCCAACAAATTCTTCAAATCAACCCTTCAATTAGCTCTCCAAATCAACATAAGAAACTTAACTCAAAAATTCTAAATTGCTTAAATGAATTGCGTGAGTGAAATGGAGGGTGGGAACCTCTTTAAATAGCATTAGGGGGGGCCTAGGGTTAGGTATATTGTTTCACCTTTTTATTTTATTTTATCGATTTTTGAAAATAAATTGAGTTTAAGTGGTCCCCATTGTTGGATGTATAGTTCGGTACATAATCAATCGATTTGGTACAAAACAAGCCGGTTTGGTATGGAACTGACCATTGCCGGTTCGAAGCCTTCAACTAGGCTGACACGGTCGCGAAACCAATCGGGTTGGATGATTTTTCCGGAATCAGTCTGGTTTTGATAACATTGTTACTCTCTCATGAGGGTGCATTCCTTGGGGCTATTGGTTAGCCCATTTGTAATCCCCTCCTTCCCTTAGTCTATAAAAGGAGGATGATGCATTAGCTAGGTTGGTTGATATGAAGTTTTGTTGTGAGATCTTGTGTGTGCATCCTATGTGTTACAACAAGTTGTCACTGTAATTCCTTTTAGCATAATAGCTAGAGATTTGATTGTTGCTATAGGCTATATATGCTGTTTTGTGCATTTTCAAAATTCCTTTTCTTAGCTCATATTTATATCTAACTTTTGGTTTGAAACAATCTCACGATATGCAACTACACTTGAATTTTCAGCTCTTTAATTTGGTGTTTGCAAGTCCAACGCTTTGATGTGTTTATCAAAGTTTCAATTTTTGTTGTAGGATTTAATATTCTTCGAGGGTGGATTTGATTATTAGGAAATGAAAAATTTAATAAGAACGGTGAAAAAAATTGTACAGATACAATGATTAGAATGGTAATAACTATCTTTGAGAAGAGATATGGTTGCTACGTTCATTCACAAAAAACCCATAGCAAGAGGTTGAAACTACATTTTGTGATAATGCCAAAACCCGAAGGAACAAAAAAGATGTAGGTATCCTAATCTAAAATGAAGTTAGTCTGAGTGTGCACGCTAAGTTGGATGAAGTTGAGTTGTATGAAGAAAAGGAGAGCCTTGCAGAGACTATAACTTTTCTCTCATTGCTATGCTTTTGGTCTTCTTTAGCTTGTTAGAAAGATAATTTGTAGATGGATCTCGATACTCTTCTTTTTGTGTTCTAAGTTTGAAAAATACATGGGAAGACCTCTAAAAACGCGTTGGAAGTTTAGGACCTGCAAACTGCAGAAACTATTAGTATCATTACTGTTTTTTATATAAGCCCATATGGCCACTTGGATTAGTCCTTCCCTCTTGAGTAGCAGTGGCTTCCATTCTGTTAAGTTCTTGTACCAGATGGGGGAACTTTTGTTGGGTTTGGCTCCTAGTGACCCACTTGCCTTGGTGAAGAAGTTAACTTGCTATGACAACCTGAAAGAGTTATATATTTTGTGGATGAGTGCTCTTCAACTTGGTGTCCATGATTTGGTCCATTGTAGCTTTCTCATTGTAGTCAGGGTTGAGCTATGTAGTGACCAAGTGCTTTTCCACCTTCAAGGTGTCCAAGAGAGGTAGAAAATATGGCTGAAGCAACTCCACATTGAAGATAGGTTGTAAGTTGAGGAAGGGTGGAAGATTGAATTCAAAAACATTCTCACTCATAGCCTTGATGGTGTAAGACCTGTATCAGAGTGGTTTGAGTTTCCTATGGGGGCCTTTGAGTTGCTTTTCTGCGAGTGCAACCATATGTTGTCACCAACCTAAAACTTTTGTAAAACCCAATGTTGATCGTGGCGCTGCTTGTACTTGGCGTTGGATTTTTCCAGAATATCATGAACTTGTTGTTGGATGTGTTGGATTTGTTCAACAAATTTGGTTTCTCTGTTTGCCTCGTTTTGAGCATGGGAGGACTCTTCTTGTGCTGATGCAATGGACAAAGCTACATCGATTGGGGCCAATGGATGGAACCTTGGACACAATTAAAAAGGGTTCTGGTAGATAGAACCATGAAGAGTTTTGTTGTAGCTATGTTGAACATAATGAAGGATTTCATTCCACATACATGGATGTTTGGATTTGTACATTATGAGGATATGTTTAATCATCTTGTTGACTACCTTTGTTCGTCCATCGGTCTAGGGATGGAAGGCTGTAGATTTGGTCAACTTGGTGTCCATCATGGACTAAAAGTTGGACCCAAAAATACTTACAAACTTGTTGCACTTATCAAATACAATGGTCTTTTGCAACCCAAAATGAACTGAAACATGTACAAAGAAGAGCTTAGTAATGGCTTTTGTCGTGACACTATTCTTGCAAGGTGCCTGTTACCCCCCCATGCCTAGGGGTAACTAGAGGAGATCATGTCTCATGGCCCGCAATGGAGACAATGATCTCGATCATGATGATGATCGACATGTCCATAAATGGCAACCCAACAACCCCCTTCATTTGCCTCTTACATCTACAAATCAACCAAGGATCATCACATCCAGACAACCCAATGTATGGGAGATGGTAAGCCAGTGTCACCATGAGGTATGCTAGTCCTTCTTTCATGTGAAGTGTCATGCTTAATTTGTTGGGCATGTAGATGAGGATCATTGGTTGATGTTGGATAATGGATCACTGGCTTGGGAAATTGTGTTTGTTGCCTTGTTTCACCTTGGTGGCCAACTTCTATGCCCTAGTCTCGTGTTGTCACCGCCCAGGGAAAAGGGGTACTACTGGGGGGCCCTCACAAGGGTAACGTTTTGTTCCCCACCATACTTAACACTTTCCATCCTGGAGCCTCTCATAGTGTACCAAACTTCGATAATGAGTCACGATCCATTCTCTCATGAGAAGAAGGGGCCGAAGGCCCAAAGGTTGTTGCAGCTGCTATGTATGTATATGCTATGTAGAAAATGATAAAGGCCACTTATAAAAGCCACAGGCCAGCTTGAGCTCTACCCCCTCTAATGGTACTCGCCCCTTGTCTTGATGCACTGAATGCACAATCACAACAAGACCATAGCCCAATAAGAAAATGAAAGAATAAAAGCTTGAAAGTTGTAAAGGGAACTCACAAATAATAAATGGGTATCAAAAGGCAACTAAGGGGTTCAAACTTCAGAATGCAAAAAGTACCGAGGAAAGGGTATCTCAAGAAACAAGTGCTACCTTGACAAAGGTGCTCATAGAAATGGATTTAATGACACCATAAGCCATGAAGTAAGCCTTAATTCATACCACTATCACACTTACTCCTGAAATGTTTTTTTCTTTCACTACTTCCCTCGGGACCTATCCCTCTAACTGGGTCTTTTATATCCTATCTTGGTTGGCACACCTAATAGGGTTGGATGAAGGCCCTCCCATCTTCAAACTTGCCGACTCACATGAGGTTTTGGGCTAGTGTGATGTTTGAAGGGGATACTGAGGTGAATTATTGACATGGCTTATATCTTAAGTAATAACTTACTTTGCATGATTCAAGGATTGACATCTCTTATGAACATTGGTTTACCTTGTCTTATATTCTGCTTTGTTTTGGATGGCCTTGACATGGTTCTTTGAGGGATGTCCCAGGCTTTCACCCAGGACGTTGTGCCCTTATTATAGGACATTGGCACGTGTGATGCAAAGCAGTGAGTCATTTAGTGACTTACCACCTTCCAACATGAGCTCTCACATCTTCAGAACCTTGGACGATGGACAGATGGGCTTGGTTTGAGCAGATTTGGTCATGATGGCACACAGATGGAATGAAAGCCCACATGCTGGGCAGAGTACCCCAGGGCTTATTATTCATTGGATCGAGGACGTTGTAGCAACAAACAACCAGATATCACTCAGAGACGAGATGCATCCTCCTTTGCCTTGGGCGCAACACCTTGGATCTTGGATGTTGGCCTCCATTGGATGATGACGTCATCTTCTAGGGTTTGATGGTGCTAGGGTTTGATGGACACTTGGGTACCAGTGATGATTTGGCATGACCATGGGTGAGCAGACACACCATTGCTATCACTCCACCTTAGGATGATGCCATGTGGCCTTGGGAGGCCCTTTCCTAGCCTTGGAAGGCTTGACGTCACCACACGTGTGGCATTAATGATGTATTATTTGCATTTTAGCATTTTGTAGAGGCTACTTGAGGGGTCGGCTGATCCAAAAATCGAAGCTTAGCAATTATGCACTATGACCTCAATTTTATAAAGACCTTTTTCTGACGGTGCATGTGAATATGAAAATGACAAAGACTTAAAGAATTAAGAGCAATAACAGATATCACAAAGAAAACAAACCATCAACCAATTGTACACAAGAAGTTGATAACGGAGTTCGACAATCTCGCCTACGTCTTCGGCCTTTGTCTTCAGTGAGGGAGGCTTTCTCTATTCAAAATTTCAATGCTTACAATCTGTATTATAATCACATCATATAGGGCTCTGACTGACTCAGTTGTATTCTGCTCTGTCTTATAATCCTGACGCAACAGACAGCATTGAAAAAGGAGTAGTATAACTCTCAGAAACTGCCTCCAAAGCTCAGCTACTCCGCACTGCTCAAGACTACTTGACCTTGGCTAGTTCTTCCTCGACTTGCTTCAAGCTTCTTTGCTGCTTCTTGCTTGTTTCAAACCTCACAATGGCTTGGTTTATATAGCCATGAGGTAGAGGGATCAAATCCCAACTTCCCACTTCTTGTGGCACTCAATTTGGCCCAATATCCACAAAGATATGGAAAAATAACCAAAACTGCCCAAAAATTAGTGAGAAAATCACTAAACTATAGGTTTAAAACCCATTTATTTTTAATATAGGCATAAGCCACCAAAATAAGCGCGCAACCCCTTAATACTCGGTCATATGCTGTTAATATGGCCAAGCGCCAACCCAAAGGGCTGTGCGTTGGCCCCTTTAGCTCGAATATCTGGTCATATGGTTGAGCTCTCGGATCCAAAGGCTAAGTCATAGCCATAACTCCCGTGCCCACATAACAAAACTCTCGTGCATATGGTAAGGGATCCGAACTATAGCCCGTGGCCCCCGCGCCCATGGCTTATCCCTTGGGTGGAAGCTTCCCGTGCTTGTGGTCGTATGGGGGTTATACAATCTGTGGGCTTGGGGCTTTGCCCCAACCCTTTTCGCCCCCATTCAACACTTAACCACACTTTAAATATAATTTAATGGGTTCTATGACTAAGTCTCATGCTTCGTGCAATGGCACCCGACCTATTCCCAAGGCGTTACATCTTGTTGGAGGTCACGAGTTCGAAACTCGGAAAGACCATAATTTTTGCATACAACCAAATGAGCCAACCACGGGGTGCCATGTGGCAGCCCACGTCTGGGCAACGTGGCACTCCCCTATTCGCCATTTCAGACGTCACTTGTCAACCGATGATTCACCCATGTGTCAGTGCCATACTTTGCCTTGTCAGCAATTGGCCACGTAAGCACACCTGCCACGTGTCAGTCAACTATTGGACCACCTGTCTGCCATCCATACCTGTCTCTATCTGCCACGTGTCACCATCAGGGACTGACACATCAACTGTACGTATGTCACGTGTCACCTCATGGTTGGCCCATGTCATCTGTATGACCTGTCAACTGTACCTTTGCCATGTCAGCATGATGTCAGTGTTGACTTTTTGACTTGTTGACTTTTTGCATGTTTGACTTTTCGAATAGAACGTGATATCATGAGCATACGACGTCCGTTTGAGCCCGTTCAAGTTGCGTTGGGTTCGTATCGACAAGGCCTACGCACATGTCCGTTTTGATGCCATTCGGAGAACATTGATTTTTAGGTGTTTCTGAGCCCCATCAAGCTCCTGGATCCGAATCTGGATCACGCCTTCCCACTAAAGACCTTCTGGTCCCCAAAAGGTTTATTACATCAATCAACTACATCCTTACATCAATTGACTAGTGACAAACAACCTAGAATTAACATTAACTAGACTCAACAAGCGATTCCATAAATCAAATCACTTTTATTACATCAATGAAAATGACATTGACTCGATTTACATATAGGGCATAAAATCTGCCCAGTTCCAGGCTGACGACCCATCTCCTGCCAACGGAGTTCCGCGGTCGTTCCTCTGCTCTTCTGCAGCAACATCCTGTTGCCCTCTTGCAACGTCCTTCTGTTCCTCTGCAATGACCTTTAGTCTTTCTACAACATCTTTCTTCTGCTCTGGCCCTTTTGCCGTCCTTATACACACTTGCAAACGTGAGCTAAGTCCTGCTCACTTAGTGTGTCCTCGGAGGTACAATGCCTAGGTTCAAAGTTCACTCTGTCACTTTGACTTGAACCTCTTCCGTCTAGGCTAACTCCTAGGGAAGCCAAGGGGGGTAGACCCTAGTTACTAGATGAGATTAACGTTTATATTCTAGGAGTTGATTTTAATTGGTTAAAAGGTCAGGGAGAATCTAGCCTATGATGTTAAGCAGCAAATGCAAGATGCAATTATCTAAGTATGAAAGTCAGACCTTTTCCTAGGGCAACTAAGACTAGTGCCTAAGATTGGGCAAGGGGTCAACTAAGTTAAGGGGATGTTCGTTACAAGATAATTTCAAGTTAAAAAGATTACAAAATTATAACAAGACAGATAAACTAGATACAAAGAATATATGAGATATACAAGCTAAACTAGATTAGATACAAGATATACTGAAAGAAAGCCTAAGATATACAGATTGTGACTAAGCTAGATACAAGATCTTAACAAGTGCTTGAAATGTGCAGGAAAAGAAGATAATCAAAGACGAAAATATGATCAACACATCAAGCCAAGCATGCTCACAACAGATAGAATTCTGTTGGACTGCTTTTCAATGGCCGAAAGACGCAAAGCACTCAAGACCCAGTCAAGAGAATGCCTCCAGGTGGATGCGCACTTCTTGAAGGATCACACCACAGATATAGGGATGCAAGATAGATGAAAAGATGTAACCACTTAGGTGATTATTCTACAACACATAAAAGATAACTTGCATGTAAATTGAAAGACAATGAGATCAGTGAGCTTGCAAGTGTGTAATTATATTGTAGATGTTGTAGACTAAGGATTAAGTTAAGTGATTAATGTGAGATTAATTTTAGCCCTATCTAGGTGTCAACCCAAAAACTCTCCTCCCCCAATTACCAAGTGACTGCCGGATGCTCAAGAAGTGAGGCAACGAGGTCTACCCTAGCTTCACAGGTCAGCCCTAAGATCAGAGTACTCCCGGAAAGGACACCGCGCGCCGTGAGACCGTCCCCGACCTAGCACCTTCTGTTGCCTTCCTCCGATCCCATTTTAAATGGCGAAGATGGTGAGTTATGGTGTCCTATTAAGTCTAATTAATTTATTTTAGACCTATGAGCTAAAGTATTGCAATGTGTGTTTGAGTGCTTGTAGCTTGCTCAAAAGTGGCCAAAGTATTAAAGCTGAAAGATAAGAAGGCCGATGCCTTTAAACAATGAAGTTGCAAAATAAGTTCTTAAGTTGGTATTATTGCATGTAAATGTCAAGAACTGAAATTGCTTTGTGAAACTGAAAACCGTGAAAATGAAGGCTGAAGCCTTTGAACCAATAGATTTGCAAGTTAAAATTTTAATTTCCGGAAAGGGCCTTAGGGACCCAAAACCAGAATTAATGATTAAGTTCTTAGATTATGAGATCACATATATGAAGTGTAAGAATTGAAAGTAACTTGCGGAATTGTAAAAGATGATTGCTCTATGTCTTTATGAAACTGGTGTTAGCATGCGCATGTGTAAGATAAAGATTAGAGAAACTGAAACTTGCATGCAACGGAAAATAAAGATCTAATCTAAGACACCACGGGCTCTAAGCTAGCATATGTTATGTTGGGTCTAATCTAGATAATTTTACCTTAAGCATGCATGTAGATATCAATGATTAAACTAGCTAGGCTAAGATCTGAAAACAGAAAGGAAATCTAACTAAAGCATGCAAAGTAAAGACTCAGATGGGAAGACAAGCCGCTTGGGTACAACTCCTTTGGGCTTGCATTTACAGTATTTTAGAGAGAAGAAAAAGAAGAGAAACTATTACCACTTCAAGGAGTTATTTTGAGGGTGTGTTGTGCTTGAAATTGGGCAGCATGCCCTCTTGTCCTGGTAAGAATCTGCAAAAATCAGCAAGCTATTGCTTGCTGATTTGAGCTGCAACACATTCAACAAAGTTACGAGATTTCTGTTTTTCAACATAAACTCTACCCATCTAAAAACCAGAATTTAATATTTGATTAAATGACCTATCTAAACATGTTATATACCAAAAACTGAACGTGAAAGAATGAGGAGGAAGGACAAAAAATGCTAATGAAGTTTGAGTGAAGATGAGGGTAGATTCGTCCTTGAACCTATCCCAACAACTCCATAGAGATAATCTGCAAAACTTAAACCAAAAGTGAGATGGAACAACATATAATATCCTACATGCATAGATAATACAACATAGTTTCTATTATAAGCATGCACAAAATATATAGATGGGCAACTACATTATTGCCTCACCTAGCCTAGTAAACTAATTTACTTGAGCAACTATTGACCAAAACACATAAAGATTCATAATGATATCACCTAACAATAAGTGGCACATCCAGACTAATCTTGAACGCCACAGTTTCCTCCAAAGCTGTTCCTTGTATTATCAAATGGGAAGGGGTTGTAGCAACAATGCTGCTACAAGCTCTTCAATAGCAAAACCAGTGAAGCAATGTGAAAGTAATGAGAGAGAGAGAGAGGGATGGAGAGAATTTGGTAGCATAACATTACTGTGAAGAATGGTGTTGAATGAGGGAGTGAGAGGTCTCTTAAATACAATTTTTGAATCAGCTCGATCAACGTGTGCTTCAATGGCTTCCGAATCAATTGGTTCAAATGCTGCCTGCTTTCGACCCCGGAAAACGCAACAGAACGAAGTAACCTTCTTAGCTACCAAATGAAATTGAGTCGTTAGATAAGTTGTTAGAAAAATTGAATCTGGCATAATTCCGTATATAAATAATAACTTTCAGATTTGGAGTCAAGGAAGTAAATGGAAGAGGAAACGCCCGCCGGGCCTTTTATTTCTTTTTGATCGAATGGCTTGGTTGATTAGAGGAGCGAGGCACGAAGTGGAGTGATTCGCTCACCGTGAGTGAGGTACGAGCCTTGGGAGACCAAGAGACCCCTCTTGGATCTTCAACACTTGTCAAAGATCCAAAGGTGAAGACAACTCAGAGATGAAAACGAGCCAATGAGAGAGTAAGCTTCTAGGGTGAGGGGAAATGGCAAGTAATTTAGTTGGCTGAGGATAAAGCAAGGGAGGAAACCCACGCATGCATCCAAGGCAAATTCCACTTCAAAGCTTGAGATTTCCACTTTCAGGTGCGATGTTTCCATCTTATTCCCAAGTGAAAGCGTGAGTGTAAGAGGAATGCGTGAGGTAGGAGGAGTGTGTTGGCACATTCCCCAAAGGTAAGCGATTGGTGGAAGAGACCCACGCATTATTCAAAGCAACCTTCCAATTAAAAAAAGATGTTTCCATGTGAGTTAAAGGAAATGCGTGAGGGTGACGTGAGGGGAAAGCGTGAGGGTGACGTGAGGGGAAAGCGTGAGGTTAGAAAGAGTGTGGAGTCCACGCTCTTGGAGTGTGGGGGAGTGTGCGTGTCACACTCCAAAAAGGATGTGGAGGGTAAGGCGCACCTCATGAGGGGCCCTCACCCAATAATTAAAAATGAATTATCAAGTAGATGCGTGGAGTGGGGACGTATTACCCAAATGGGGGACGTAAGCGAAAAATAAAATTAAAAGGTGGGTTAAGGG
>ML787017.1:230945-241559 GCA_009831015.1 Picea engelmannii
TCTTGGCATATTTTGGCATTTCTCTTGGTGGAAGGTGTTACAACTAGGGTTTGCTATGCTTTTCTTGGTGATATGTAAGTGAATTTCTGCAAAACTTCTTGATTGAATGGTTGTATTGTTATTTCTTGCATATGGTATTATAAATTTGCTGAATAAACCTTAGGTGACAAGCACACATCATTGGTCCTTGTCTCATGTCTCCATTAAGAGATTTTTCAGCCATTGTTTGAAGAGAGGAGAGCCTAGTCGTAGCTACACTCTTCTTTTCTCTTCTTTTTGCTAGCCGTTTCCTTTTCTGAGCTAAGAAGGAGAAGACGTCCCAAGGCCTAGTTCCCCTACACCTTGAGAATCATTTTCTCCTAGGGTTTGATGGTGAAGCCTTGTTGTAGCAACACTTTGCTTCTCAAACCCTCTTGTCTTGGTTTTATGCTATATCTTCAGCTAGCCGCAATTTCCATTGAGTTAAGGAAGGAGGAGAGAGCACCGAGGCCTAGTTCCCCTACACCAAGGTGAGCCTCTCTCCCCTAGGATTTTGACTTTGAGGCCTTGCTTTAGCAACACCTCAAAGCCTCTCCCTCTAGTCCTTAGTCGTACTATCTTGGATCCTTTAGCTCCTGCATCCTTCACTTTTGACTCCATTAACCCTAAGGCACTGATCTAAAGACCTCTTGCTCTGAAGTGAACTTGATCACAATCATTTTCAAAACCTTGAATCAAACCCTAACTACTAACCCTAGCCTAGGAACTAACCTAACTAACCTATTGCTGCCGTCATCTTTAGCTATAATATCATTGGTGCAGCTAAACGTTTTCTTTATAAGCAATTGAATGGTGATTAAAGGCGTTAATTGAATGAAGTATTGATTTGTTGCATTGAATGCCATATTTTTCCAACATTTATTGAAGAAGTGACATAATTTTCATTCCTATTTTATAAAAATTGACTTCGTGAATATTTATTATCAATTTGCTTATATGTGTATCAAATAGTCATTGATTTATATGAAGTACTAACCCATTGAGCAAGCTTGCATATATCAGTTTGTTGTTGCTTTGTCTCAGGCAGGTGTATCTCTTTGGGGGTTTTACTTTATTATTGGTCGTTTAGCTGGACTATTTGCTCGGTGGTGACTTGTGAGGGGGGAAATTATCCTTGTCTTATAATCCTTTGCCTTCTCAAAACCCCAAGTCACCGGGGGACGTCTCCCCTGGGCCTTACCACCCTAAATAGAAAAGACCATCCCATTGTGGTGACATTGGGTGGGATTGGTTCCAGTTACGCTAGTTTGCCTCTCCAATCTCTAGCGTTTTATCCTTGCTACAAACAGTGCGATAACAGACCTCTACCATCATTAAAACAAGGGCAGCCTCTACTCAGGTGATAGTGGTAGATTCTTCCATAGTTACACAAGATTTGAGAATCTTGTGGAGGGCTTTGCACGAGTACAAATCCTGTGATAACAAGCCAAAAATGCTATCTCAGAGAATTGATCAACAAACACAACTGTGGCCATGCTTGGTTGAGGGCACAGTGCACACATGACATAAAATCCATAGAGATTGACTCCCAAGGCTTATTCGGAGTGGGCAGTCCTTGTTTCTTGATTGTAGGTTTGGTGATGGCATATACAACACATGATTTGATATATCTACTAATGTCTTGTTGGAGCTTTGGTTAATAGAAGTACTTTTGTAGTATTGACACTGTCTTCTCCATGCTAAAGTGCCTTGCTGCTTGATTGTATTGCACCTCCCAAATCATTTTCTCACACTTGCTTGAAGGAACATAGAGATGGCCCAGATGACACAAAAGTCCATCTTGGAGGTGAAAGTCTAAAACTTGTTTACTCGTGACTTGTTACCCCCTCTCACCTAGGGGTAACTAGAGGAAATCATTCTTCATGATCCGCTTTGTAGACAGTGGTCCCAAAGATGATGACCAACATTCTCCACATACAACAACCCCTCAAATGCCTCCTCCTCATCATCGCTAACCTCATTCGATCAACATACTCATTCGATGATGGCGGTCCAACACACATGAGGTATATTAGCCATTGTTTCATACAAAGTGTTCCATTTAATGTATTGGGCATTTAGGTAAGGATCACGGGTTGAAGTCAGATAATGAATTATGATGCTTGGAAGTTATGCTTTTTGCCTTGTTTAAGCTTGGTGGCCATCATGTGTGTTCTAGCCAAGTGTTGTCGCTCTTGGGGAAAAGGGGTACTATTGGGAGGCCTTGATAGGAGTAATGTACTCGTACACTTCCATACTTAACACTTTCCATCTATTTTCCTTTCGTTGTCCTATCTTTTGGGAATGGTTGTTACATGTATCTCAAGAAGGTCTGTACTTCATTCTCCTATGAGAAGAAGAGGCTTGAATGCTCGAGGTTCATGCAGATGTAAAAAAAATGGAAAGAGCATGTTATACATTCAAAATGCAAAAGAATAATAATAGGATATGAATGATAAATCAAAATCCAAGTAAGCTTGAGCTCTACCCCCTCACTATGAGGTCATCATCCCAAGTCCTAATGCAATGAATGCATATCTAAAGAAAGGACTTAATTAACTTATCTTGATACAATAAATGCATAAACCTGAAAAGGGGCTTGCAAAGTAAATAAATGAATATCAAAAGGCAAGA
The DNA here is from genome assembly GCA_009831015.1 of Picea engelmannii. NCBI lineage: Eukaryota > Viridiplantae > Streptophyta > Pinopsida > Pinales > Pinaceae > Picea > Picea engelmannii. Next base: position 233,598 of record ML787017.1, read on the forward strand.
TAAGGGGTGGAAAGAAACAATGTTGAGGAAAGGGTAACTCATTGCATTAAGTGCTCCCTCTACAAAAGTGCTCATGGAGATGAACATCACATGTGGCCTTGCATGTCAATGACACCATGACCATGAAGTAAACCTCAGGTCGTATCACTCACTCACACTTACACTTTGATGGGTTTCTTGGGAAATACTCCTCTACTTGGGTATTGACACACATAATAGTGTTCTATGATGGTCCTCCCATACTTAAACATGGCAAATTACATAAAGTCATAAGCTAGTGTGTAGTTTGAAGAAGATACCTAATGTGAACTACTTACGTGGCTTTTGCATTAAAATGTGATTCGATTTTTATGTTATGATGAATCTTGTGTCCATGATGGTTGGCCTCACTTGATTATTTGACCTTCTGCTTGACGATGATGCACACTTAGACATGGTCCTTTGGAGGAGGTTGGTGATGCTTCTCTTGCACTTCATGGAGGACGTTAGACACCATATGGAGGACGTTGGAGCCTTGATGATGAGTGTTGGACCTTATGATGACTTGGCATGCCTCTTGACACCCTTTGACACACCTTGGACCTTGGATGTTGCGCTTTGCATCTAGGATGTTGCACCATGAGCTTGACGTGTCACTTAGAGATGGCATTGAGCCCCTCTATGACGTTACACCCCTTTGAGGATGTTGAGGCTTGGTTTGATGATGTGGCATTTAATGATGATAGCACACCTCTTGGGAGAGGTGATGGATCCTTTTCTCTTGATGACATCATGCCCTAGCTTGAGGATGTTGCACATGTGATGTGACGTTGTACTTGATGATGTCATGCCCTTGCTTGAGCCGACCTGGCACATCATATGATCAGTTGACACTTTTTGATGAGGAGATGTGACCTTCTTGATGAGGAGACATGACTTTTGATGATACTTTGCACCTTTTGGGGAGAGACATGACTTTTGGAGCATTTACACCCCATTTGGAGATGACGCCACCTTTCATGAGCCTTCTACACTCACACTTGTGGCATTTTTAGAGGACGTTTTCATGTTTTTGCATTGTATCTTTGTTTTAGAGGCATCTTTGGGAGTTAGCCTAGACCTATCCACCTTGTATCATGGATTTCTTATGTTTTAGGGGCTTTTAGTGGATATTACCTCATTTAGGTGAAGCGCTTGGTTTCCTCATATAAATAGAGGAAGTGCTCCCTAATTTGTATCATTACTACTTGTGGAAGATTACTACTACTTGTCTCTTCTCTATTTCTCTTTTGCCTATGGATGAATAACTCATGTGACTTCTTGGGGAGATGATCTATGGATGCTTTTTCAAGTTTGATGGATGATTTCATGGATGAACATTGATTTACCTAGTAAGTGTTCTTTCTAAGTCTTTGTGGATTTATTTATGAATGTATTAAGTGTGAATGCTCTTATCAAAGTAGTGATAATGCATTTTTCCTTGTATTTTTCTTGAATAGTTCCTATCATGAAAATCTTATGAAGGTTTGTAATGTACTACCTTCCCTTGATATTGTCTTAAAAGCTTGTTAAAGGACATGGAATAATTTTCTAGGGTTTGTAGTGGACTACCTTAGGGTTTTATCCAAGGTCCATATTTCACCTTTGTTTTCAATTTTCGGCCATAATTACGCTAGACGTCTAAGGTTTGATTGGCATCTTTTACCTTAAATAGTATCTTGTCATCATTTGTTGCATTTCTGATTCAATTTTCAGCACTCTAGGGCTTGACATCTTGCATGGTTAGGGCTTTTATACTCTCCTATCATTTTAGCAAGTAATTGTTTGTAAAACCCTAGTTTAACTTGTATTTTTCAGCCCTAGTTTTATTGCATGCTTAACTTGTTTAGAGGGCTAATTTATTGCTGCTGTTTTAACTTGATACATTGCTGAAGATTATCTTCTTTCATACATGTTTTACAACAGCCATAGCTTTTTCTCTTATTTGCAGTGTTTGGAATACCTCCTTGGCCTATTTTAACTTGCTAGATATCATTAATTGTCTTCGATACTTCACACATACAAATTTGGAAATTGCTTCATTAAACCACCTTATACTTACCTTGAAAATCTTGATCTAGTGGTGGGGTGTTTGAGTAACTAACATAGGAGGTTGTAGACTTGATCTCATCTTGCTATAGGATTCCTTGAGGTTACGAGGGAATCCTCCCTTGTGTTGGATTTCATCCTTCACTAAAACAAGGGAAGTGATTGCTAAGGTGATAGTGGTGACACTTCCATGTTACACTTGTTTTAGCCCTTGTGAAAGGCTTTGCACAAAGGTGCTAGATATTGTGATAACATGACCAATGTCTTATATGTAGCAGTGAAGTTAAGATTGCTACCATACAACTAGGGCCACTCTGAGGTCTTGTGTCCTTAGTATTTGTGGACTATTGTCAGTGCCAAAACTAGAGGTCGGTTGAGGCAGTCTGCAACTACATTGGTGTTGCCCTTCTTGTACTTGATGTTTAGGTGGAGTTGTTGAAGGTACGTCAACCACTTCTGATGGCATTTGTTTTGCAACTTTCCCTAAGTTTGTATAAATTGCAAAGGCTTATGGTTGGTGTGGATGATTGTTTTCTTTCCCAGAATATAATTCTTCCATTGTCGACAGGCCTAGACAATAAAGTAAAGCTCCTTGTCATAGGTGGGTTATCTGTGAACCATGTTAGAGCGTGTCTCATTGTGATAAGCCATTAAATGTCCATGCTGAGTGAGGATTACACTGACAACATAATCTGAGGCATTTGTCTCAATTTTGACGATTGTTATGGATTTGGTAGAATGAGGATTGTCATTGAACAGAGGCAATGTTTCAACTCCTCAAATGATTTTTGTTGTACCTCAAACCCAAACAAAGTCAGCCTTGGCTCCACCCTTGGTCACTTGGCTTAGGGGCTAAGCAATATGAGAGAACCCCAACATGAACCCGTGGTAAAAGTTGGTGAGGCTCAAGAAGCTATGAAGCTCCATTAGTGTTTTTGGGGTTGACCAATTGTGGATGACTTGTATCTTGGTTGGATCCACGTGAACTCCACACTCATCCATGATGTACCCAAAATATTAAATCCTTTCCATGCTGAATGAACACTTCTCCAGGTTGGCATATACTTTGTGTTGTCGCAAGGTGGTCAACCCTTTGTAAATGTGCTTTAGATAATCTTCTTGGGTTTTTCTAAAGATGAGGATGTTGTTCAGGTGTGCCTTGTCTCCAGCCTTGGTCACTTGGTTCAGGGGCCAAGCAATATGAGAGAACCCCCACATGAACTTGTGATAAAAGATGGTGAGGTCGAAGAATCTGCGAAGCTCTATTAGTGTCTTTGGGGCTGACCAATTGTGGATGACTTATATCTTGGTTGGATCCACATGAACTCCACACTCATCCATGATGTACCCCAAATATTTAATCATTTCCATGTCGGATGAGTACTTATCCAGGTTGGTATATAATTTGTGTTTCCGCAAGGTGCTCAATCCCTGTTGGTGCTTTATATACTCTTCTTGGGTTTTCCTGAAGATGAGGATGTTGTTCAGATATGCGACCATAAAATGGTTGGCGAATGGCCACAAACTTTCATCCATCATCCTCATGATTGTTTCAAAATTGTATAGCATATGGCCGTCATGATTCACCAATGTAGATATTATAATGTTGAATTGAATTATTGCTCTTTTGTGTTTCTTATGCTACTATGACTCATGAGTTATTGTTATTGTATATTTAATTGCAAAGAACTTTGCAAATAAGCAACAATCAAACACAATAGACACAAGGGATTTACCCTAGATAAACCCAATGTGGGAAAACTCTAGCATAGAAATGGATTGCTCAACTCCTTATTGAATTTCAAAGAATTTAGATCACAAAGGTGCTCTTATACTACTTTTACACTGTGCAATGGACTTAACTGCTATAATGTCAATTTCTTCCTTTGCTTTGATACTTTGTCTGCTACCTATTCTCCATGTTGCGAGAACCCTTGACTAGTGCAAGTCTGAAACTCTACTACTTTTTGATTGCCTTCAATGAATGAGAAAAACAACTCCATTGTCGAACCCCTATTAGTTTGTCTTGTCACCACTCGAACTCTCACCCAATGTGTAGAAGTCCCTATCCACAAGGTGAAAATCCAAGGGCAACTTGGAGAAGTTATCTAATATCACCACAATAAGTTTCTCTCACTTCATAGGTGGGCTCTTCTCCAACTCAAGGGGGGCTTCCCTGACTTAGGATTACTAAAGCTTATTACAAAGAGGCTCAAGGTGATTTAGAAGAGTTAGCATTAGTAAAATTGAAATAGTAAAATTGGTTTTACAAGTGGAGTGATGGGAGGATTAAGACTAGTGTCAAGTCCATTGGGCAAGGGGAGTCAAGCATCAACCACTAAGGGCTCACGCAAAGCTACAAACACACCTATCTTGTTGTTGACTCACGCAGCAAATTATTTCTGAAACCCAAAATTATGGAGAAGTTCAAAACAAGTGCGAGGGTGCATTTACCAAAGATAGATGTGAATGGTAGCTAACTCTTGATTATGATGAAAGATATACATTAAACATCTCCTTGATAAACATAAAGATACATGAAAAGGGGATAAACCACAATTGAGATCTTCTTAACAAAGGCACAATCTTTTTGATGAGGAATAATGTTACCTATGTTTTTTCCCTTCAACACCCATTTTATAAAAATATTTCCAGTCTTAGTCTTCAGCAAGTAAACCCAAGCAAATCTGCGACAAGGGGAGAAAACTCTAACGTTCCATTGTCTTCAAGATATTCAACAAAAGCTCAAAAGGGAAAAGTCCCCAAATCCAACCATGGAAAATAAACGGAGAGAGCTGGTCATTTATACACTTCAAGCTCCATCTCCTTACAATAAAATATTAGTTTATTTCTTAGATCCACTAATTTCTCCAAGGATTAACATTAAAATATTACATCCTTAACCTCCTCAACAACTTCTCCCCAAAATAGCAATAAGTGGTTCTAGATCCACTATTTATTCCAAGGATTAATGATAAAGTAATGTGAACTTCCTAGATCCATGCTTTTATCCAAGGGATATTAATTAAAATTTAAATATAGGTCCATTAATGCTCCTCATAAGCTGGAAACCATTCCTTCTAGGAATGATGTAACTAACTCCTCAAACAAAGGGGATGCCTCCTTCCTTGGATTATGAGTTTGATGCCTTATTTGAGCAAGGGAGTCTTCCTTCTTTGTGATAACATATAAATGCCATATGCGATGTGTTTTCCAAAGTGATATTTTCTTCTAATGCTTCACCAATTCCTCAACAAGTGGATCAACTCCCTTAATAGTGACACTTTTAACTATGTAACAAACTCCTTAAAGAATGGATCTGGCCAGAGTCGTCCTCATTAAAAACTTCCTCGATCCTTGCATTAAACACCCTTCATGCTAGAGTGCACCTCTTTTACTACTCTTTGACCTTGTGAAATGGTTAGTGCCATGTGTTTATATTTGGGCTACGGGATCCGTCCTTCATACAAATGACCTCTTGAAGTATGGCTCTCATAGAGATATGTGCAGTGGTGGTTATAAGTTATAACCATCCCTACGCTAAGGATGTCCTCAAATAGCTATCATAAATAGATCAAAGTGAAGGATGAACTCCTACTTGTGAATCATGAATAATGTCTAAATTATATGAAGGATTTGTAATGATGTAGACCAAGCATAGAAGTCTACATATGAATTAAAGATGAGAAGAAAAGAGAGATGTTAGGGATGAGGATCAATTTAAAGATTCATGGAAATATTTAAGGAGATACTATTGCAGATAGTTATGCATATGGTTGAACTAAACATCTAATTATGACGTAGTTGTTATGGTCACTGATTTTATAAAAAGGAACCAATTGTACAATAGAAACACACATGGGAATGGTTTGATTAATAGAATTTTCCCCTTCGGGAGTTTCTTGAGTGTAAACTCCCTATGTCCTTTGCTTCATATATGTGTGTGTGTATTCACTGCTAGTTATTAAAACCAACATTTGGTATTAGAGCATTGGTGTCAAATTCATTTTACGATTGTCACAAGTTTCAAGGCATGGATATCTATGTTACTGAAGCTGAAAATCATGGAAAAGTGCTGCTGCTAGAGCAAAGACGCTGGAAATCCATCTAAATTTCTAACACTTGGTGAAAAATACGTCGACTAGTATGCCTGTAAGGTTGTGATAGAGATCTGTGTGCTGCATGTAGAGTGGACTAATTGCGACTATGAAAGTGTATTGTATTATTTTGTGATATTATTATGTGTCAATGTTGCCATTAGAAAGATTGTGTGGTAAATATCTTACGTCAAGGTTTTGTAGAGCACATTTTTTCCTTTATACTAACTATGCATATGGTGATTTTGCCACATTCAAGATTCTAGACTAGAAGTGTTTCCCAAGGATGTTGATCTTCGGTAGGGCAATGTTGACAGTGCTGGGACTTAGATCTTCAATGGGTTTGGATGAGTTAAAGATATTTAAGCAACGCAAGGCGAGTTGTCTGAACACATTTCTAGCTTCTGTTCACATCATCTTTTATGGGTCTGAAAATTTTTGGGACCAAGTACGGTTTATTGGTTGAAATCCTTTTACATTTGCACCATTCATCACAAATTCATATCAGAAAAAGATGGTGAAGATCTGCTATCTTGGAGCTGGATATGTCGAGTGCTAATCTACCAATTTCAATGGTTTGTTGAGTATGAGAATGGCGGCATTAAATTCAGTGTGTTAAACATGAGAATGGCAACACTGCAATCAGTGTGGTAGAGTTCATCTGTGGTGGTACGAACATAGGTGATTTGGCACTCTCGAAAAACAAAGTGAATATCTTTGCAAGTAACTTCTAGAAGCATGCAGCAACAAAAACAGAAAGATCACCCTCCACTTCCTTCATTCTGTGAGTATATTCATCTGTGTTTGGTATCCATGAGGTAGGAATCCTCTAAGGTACAAGAGGAGCATGAGTTGAAGCACAAGTTATAGCCCTATAGCCTATCGAAACCAGAGAAGCACTTGAAGTCTTAGCCGTAGTTGTAGTCCTACAAATGAGTGTCCTCGTGTAAAGTGATCACTGTCAAAATTATGAGGAGATGACATGCTGGGTCATATAAACAAAAATACCAGCTTTAAGGAAGAGGTGGAGCAAGTGCCACTATCTGAAGGATTATATTCACTCTGGCAAAGATGAGTACAAGATGCACTGATCTCATTTACTTGGTAGGTATATCTAAGCATTTGTGAGATGTTGGCATTGGTTACGATCTCTTATTTAAAAAAACAGTTATGTGGAGACTTTGGAAGGTAGTGTGTTTGGAGTGATTTAAAAACTTAGTAACGGTCTTAGTGATTTAAAGGTTAAAAAAGGATGGGCTTTGCTAAATGTTGGGTTATTTCATAGACAAAGTCCAAGTCGAAGATAAACAAAGGGTTCTTATTGAGTGCAAAAGTTATGGGTATGTAATGAAGTTTTTTGTTGAGTCAAAGTCCATTTTGGAAAGTTAAGTCAATGTCAAGTTGAAAGTTGAGATTCTAAGCCGAAGTGAATGTCAAAGGCAAATTAAAGTCATGGAGCATGTAGAAGGTTTGCATGTTGATGTAAAGAGTCAAAGTCAAGATGAAATCTCTTGATGTAAAGATCAAAAGTAAATTCAAAGTCAAGTGCAAGTGTAGGCCAAAAGATCTTGGTTATGTAATGAAGTCTTGGTAAAGCGATAGTGAAAGTCAAAGTCAAGTCAAGTTTAAGTTATGACAAATCATGACATTGGTGTGTCAATTAAGTTTGCCAAGCCAAGGTCATAGGTGTCTCGTTGGATGGAGATGCCCCTCCTACAAGAAACTATTTTATGCATGTGTTGTAGTGATAGATTCAGATGAAGAATTATGCAAGAAGATGACAACAGAAAGAAGAAGA
>ML787017.1:283538-300225 GCA_009831015.1 Picea engelmannii
GTTTTCTCAAACAACATCCAATGCCCATTGCATAGTGTGTAGAGGGCTGATTTTTAGAGATAACTTGTCCATCCAAATTGTAGAGAGCTTCTCTTTAACCATATCCTGACATATTTCTCCCTTTGGTTGCAGTTTGAGTTGAAATTTGAGAGAAAGAATCAAAGAATTAACTATTTGTTTTTTCCCTCGAATAACTGAATTCCGAAGTTCAAACTTTATGTTTAGTTTGACTTGGTAGATTCCAATGTTGATCTTATTTGTGAGAACCTTATTTTCAAAATCTTTCTTAAGATCGTTGTGGTTTGGACTTTTTTTTGTCTGGGTCCTGTTTTGTCGGTAGGAACATGCTTCTTATTGCTCTTTGCATGTAATGACACATATCTTATCTAGATTAGTCACTTTGTATTTTCCTATTGTGTTTTGCTGTTGATGTGGACAGTTCCACGTCTTGTTTTTTGGCAAGGTAAGCTACTAGGCAGGAAACCCTTACATTTGAAGGAGTCTTCTTACTAGAATGGTTTGCATCATGATCGTATAGATTTGTTGTGTTTTGATATGTTTTATTGTTGGAGGAAGCATCGAAGTATTTTGATTCTGCTGTTTCTAAATGTAAATTTCATATTTTCTTTCCATGCAGTACATTGAGGAGTTGGAAGATGTTATGTTGAAATTGTCCAAAGTTCAAGCTTCAGCAGATGCAAGTGAAGCATCAATTCATTTAGCAGAATCTCGATTTTCACAGTTTTTGACAGAGCTAGATGAAAAGAACAAGTTACTAGAAGAACATGGGAGACAAGTTACAAGGTTAGGGAAACAGGTTGCTGAGTTGAATGAAGATCTTAAAACAAGGGAGATATCTCAGAGGCATCAAAGGGAAGAGGTCCTGAAGCTGGAGCAGGAAATCAAGTTTGCAATTAACAAAGCTGATTTTAATAAGCAATGTGAACTTGGGAGGATTTTAGAAGAAGTGTCTGCAAAGAATATTGAGAACCTTTCTAGACACTTGAGTAGAAATGACGAAGAGATAGTAAGTCTCAGAGAAGAGGTCAAAATACTGTCTTCACAGTTAAAACATAAAACTCAAGAGCTGGAGGCACAGGTTCATGTCTTTACCTGTAGTAGATTTATCTGCAGTCTTGCTTCTAATAATATAATTTATTTTTGTTAGTTTTACTAGAGATATAAAATCCTCTAGAGAGATGGAATATCTGGCTAGAACTAGTGTGTTAATTGTGGCAGTTGGAGAAGCAACAGAGAGCTGATCAAGATCTCAAGAAGAGGGTTCTCAAACTCGAGTTCTCTCTACAGGAAACCCGTTCACAAACTCGAAAGCTTCAAAGGGTATGATTTTCTTTGAGTCTTGCACATTTTGCTCCATTAAATAATATAGTTGATGAATTGCATTTAGATTTGCCTAACTAGTAGCTTTTCTGTCAGCTATAACTAAAGTTGTTTTGCATTTATAATTTTATTACAATAATACAAAACTAAGCGCATAGGCTGCTCTTACGAATAGTTTACAGGTCTATTGGTATATGACAATTGAGCTTCTGGATTTTTAAATTCTGGAAGACTACTAACATGAAACAATTGATGGAATCTAACTGAAACATCTCAGGTTTGAAACAGAGGTGCAAGGTACACTATTGTGAATATGTATGTGTTGGGAATTGGGTTCCTTACCATGTTATCACCACAAAATAGTCCATGATTTGGGGTCTCTTTCATCTTGTTAGCTTTGGTTTCCTTCTGATTGTATCAAAGCGTGAATGTGAGAGAGAGTGAGATTGTGCATGCATGCATACATGTTTGTGCACGTGTTTATGTATTTTGTTTTGTAAATTTTGTTCCACATTTTGATCCTGTCCGTTGACAGCCTCATATCTTTGTTAGAATGTGATTCTAGTGCTTTTCACGTGGTTTATTTTTTTCCATGTTTTGTTATTGTGTTGTGTAGAGTGTCCGTAAGTGAATAATCATGTTATAATTATGAGAGGTTGTTGTATCTTAGTTAGTTAAGAGATTCTCTGATTAAGAAAATGTTATGTCAGTGAATGATTCAACCAGCCCATTGAAGACAAACATAGCATCCAGATGAAGAAGCTAAGTGAATTAACAAACTGCAAGGTAGGTGAATGAAAATTGCACATATCAGCGTTTGCATCCCAACGGTTTTCACCTAATGCACTCTGTACTAAAATAGTGGAATATACATGTGCAGATAAATCACATGGCTTCGATATTAGCCTCACTATTTAGTATTTCTATATACTCCAATAAATCTATGAGAGCCTAGAGGTAGTCATATCTTAGTGTGTTTGAGAGAGGATGTGTGCGCACATGTGTTTCTATATTTTATTTTGTAAATTTTGTACCACGTTTTGATCCTGTCTGTTGACAGCCTCGTATCTTTGTTAGAATGTCAGTCTTGTCATGTGGTTTATTATTTTTCCATGTTTTGTTATTGTATTGGTTATTGTGTTGTGTAGTGTCCCTAAGTGAATAATCTTGCTCTAATTATGAGAGGTGGTTGTATTTTAGTTGGTTAAGGGATTCCTTGCTTGGCTTTCCCCTCCTCCTTTGTGGCACATATTGTATAGGTGTGTGAAACAACAGTCTGATACACCTATCTTGTGTCATCTTTTAATTGCTTTGTAATGTACCGAGCCAACTTTGTCACCATTTTAGGTGACAGGGTAATAAAAAACACCACACCACGAATTTTGCTATGATAATGTAAATGACAACTCGGGTAACCTCTGTACCTAAATTAATTTCATTGACTGGCTGTAGCATTTAACAGCAGAGATAAAGCTACAGCAGCCTTAAACATTCAATTTCAACCTTAACACATGAATGCAGTCCTACACTGATTTCATCCATGATTATGCAAATCAAATCTATAAACACAGAACTGAAAAACTAGAAAATAATAAAGTGCAGAACATAAAACACAAAAACATGGCATTCTATAACAGAGTCAGATTACTTATTCATGGGAAACTAAACCTCCAACTAGCTGCAAATGAAGGATGTTCCTCCCAGCCTTAGGTCCTCTGTCACACTTAATCTTTCTATGACAGAGGCCACCCTGTAGTTGAGGCTATGAATCCACAAGGGTGAAGTCCTAAGGTCTGTCTCTAAGTACTCTTACTCAGCCCATAACCTAGAAAACTTTCACAGGCAAGGAATCCCTCTACAGCTATCCCAATCAACCAACACTCTTTCCCGTCAGCCTGCAGAACACCAAGAATGGCATCCCCTTCTCTGCTAAACAGTTCCTCTGTCTATCCAAATTCCCTTCTAGTGCTCTATCTCAGGCGGGCTAGGGAATCTCTCTGCTGGGACTCTAAGGATTCTCAGCTGTAGGACAGATTCCCCTCCGCCTCAGCTATCAACCCAATCACCTACAGGGCTCAGGAATTTCTATGGCTGTAATACTTCACAACTCTCTTACAGCAGCACTGCAATCATTACCATAAGTACCAGGAAACAGCAGCATAAACCTGCATGAAAGTACACTACAGAGTACCAGAAAATAATCCTTCCACCATCCTTTGATCCTTACAATAATTTGTACAATACAATAATGCCTGCATGCTCTAATTCACAATATTATATTTCAATGCCAATCACTCACCACGTCTTCATGAGAAGCCCAAGTTTCACCTCTAATCCCAAACTTAGGGTAACATAAACAAAGGTAATTAATCTAAGTACACAATCAAAGATTACAAGGACTTTAGGTTAAGTCACTAGCTAAGGTCTTTCCCCTTTAGCCCCCTTAAGCCTCATATAAGCCCCCTTTCACTTCCCCCACTTTTGGAATCATAACACCCCATCTCTTTTTAGTCCTTCATTTGCAGCCATTAGAGTTTTCATATTATAATCAAATGTATAATTACAATTCACGTATGGTCTTGGCTTACCACGATCTCTTCATTATATTTGCATTCATATTCCGGGGTCAAAACTGGGGTATTACATGCTTCTACTACTATAAAATCTTCTCGCTTCTCCTCCAACAATATTTGATCCTAGCTTAGAGTGTGTTGTTGAGTCAAGATAGTACGTCTATCTTTGGACCAAGATCCTTCTGTTTAAATTCATCTATTGAACTCAATTGAACACACAATGATTGTTAGCATGTTGCATGGGTTTGTTTACATGAGATCTTGTTTATCTTTGTAGTGTTTCTTCTTCATCCCTTTGTTATATCAAAACTCTGATATATTTGTCTTTCTGTTTGAGGGTCGAGATCCTGTAAAGGATTGGGGAAAAGACCAGTAGAAAACATGAGTAGGTTTCTCAACAGTTTTACCATGTTCAGTCCAGGTAGCAAGAATTGGGCATGAAAAGTTTTATAATTAGAGGCCCTGGTATAAGGCAAAATTGGAGTTTTCAAAAACTACATTCTGACTTGATAGATGTTACCTGTATCCTTCTAAATGATAATGTATGCAGCAACTCCAGTTTAAAGCAACAAAAAGAAAAATTCAAGCATGGCATTAAATGTCAAAGTTTCATGGCTATTTCGCATCTCAAATACACTGAAATATCAATCATCAAGTGACAAGAGGCTTAAATGTATTATTCTACTGTCAGCATAAAAATGTTAAATGCAATGATTTAGAAAATGTCATGAAAGTGAAGGATTCAACCAGTCTATCCAAGACAAATTTAGCATCCAGATAAAGAAGCCACGTAAATTAGCAAACTGCAAGGTAGGCAAGTGAAAATTGCACTTATCAGCGTTTGCATCCCAATACTTTCCACCCAAAGTACCTCTTGTACTAAAAAGGGGAAGATTCACGTGCAGATATATCACATGGCTTCTATATTAGCCTGACTATTTGTATATACTTCAATAAAGCTATTTTTGTTGAAAATATAACACCTACTCATTGTGGCACAAGTGGTGGTGTGAAACGAAGGTTAAGAGGAGTTAGTGTCTGAGCAATTACACGAGCAAGTGCCCATTTTTGACGCGGACAGAATCTCTCGAGTGTCCTCTCTGAATGAGGACTGACTGTTTCAGTCCTTTAGCATGCAGGAATACAATGAGCTGTTGACAATGGAGTTTATACCCAGTTGGAGGTTTTCTCCATTTTAATCCTGGTGTCCCACATTTTGTGCTGCTATTTTCTTAGTGCGTGCCGTGCATTTACTTTGTTGGGCTGGTATAGGCATTTAATATCTGAAGTTTGCTGTTTTGGATGTTTATATTTTAAAATTGTTTTCCCTTTTTCCTCTTAGTGGTCAAAGAGTTAGCCACTTTGTTCGATTACCGAGGGAAAGAGACCGTAAAATTTCTGCCCCATAAAGAAAGCCAGTCCTCCCCTATTCTGAAGAACATTTACATCCACTGGTAAATTCTAGAACTGTGGGATACATGTGAACAATCACAATGGATTTTGAGTAGAGAAACTGTGGGATACATGTGAACATTCACAATGGTTTCTGAAACCATCTTTATTAGGAAAATTTCTTTGTCCTTATGTGAGGTTTCATCTTGCACCATTTCTTAAATTCTTTTGTATCAAGATTGATAATTTTTTTCGTAACTTCTCATTCATATAAAAGAAAAGGTTACCTACTGTATATTCTAAGAGAGCATTCATTAAAAAACAAAAGTAGATATTAATATATATTTAAGGTACAAGGCAATAGAACACAGAAGAAAGAGTATCAAGTACCAACAATGAACCTACTGTATATTCTAAGAGAGCATTCATTAAAAACCAAAAGTAGATATTAATATATATTTAAGGTACAAGGCAATAGAACACAGAAGAAAGAGTATCAAGTACCAACAATGAAAATAATCCTAGATCCTGCCTTTTTCCCTTTCTTCTTTTTAATCTCAATCCATTGAAGAAGGTTCCACAGGGACTAACTGCAGCTCAGAATTCTGAATTCCAGAATTAGTATGAATTGCCAACTCCTTCTCGAAAACAGAGTTGTCGGATCATGCAGTCCCTTCATTCCTCCTGATGGGGCTTCATTTACCACTACTACCCTTGAGGGGAAATCCCAGCATTTAGTGTCTTCTGCTCTATCCTCGGAGCGAATATTGGATTCTTCAAACTGCATCTCTGGACCAGCATTGAGGTCCTTCTCTGAATCCAGGTTGTTTGATGGTTTTGTGCACACTGATCAGCTTCCTCAACCAAGAATAGTTGCTCATATGATTGTCAGCTTTTTGGTTTGGAGATGTAGCCTTTTTCAGCTAAAGGTGAGCTAGTGCTTGGCGACACGACAGGAATCTTGAAGATGTTTATTTCGCAAATCTGCCAGATTACATCATCTGTATTATCTTATTTAGGAAATATCTAAAAATAAGTGGTTATTTTGGATAGGTTGTAAAAAAAATTGATTTAATTAGAGCCATCGTAACCTGGAATTTATTAAGCATGAAGAAAGATAAAAATAACTAGAAATACAAACCTTAATGTTTTGCACTCTTATACACTATTATTAAACGTTGAGGTTTGAAACTAGTTTTTTAATTGTTTAATTATAGTGAACACGATATATAATGATTTTTTTAATATTGATTAAAGCAATTTAGCTTTCTTTTTCATTTCATTTAATTAGCCTTGCACATATACACGTACATACATACACATATGTTCTGATCAGAGCTGTGAAGCTCTGCAACTTTCTTCTCCTAATGCAAAAGAGATTACTTATACAATACATTTTTTAACTTGGAATCATTTCATGTTTGTTCTGTTAATGTTATTTGCCACCCTCTCATATTTTTGGAGATAACTTATTCTATTAGAAATGTAACAACCACTAGATTGGTGTGAATACAGATTGCAGAAAGAAGAGACAGGGAGCTGAAAGAGTTAACCGTGAAGGCACTCACGAGAGTAAATGACGGTGACTCAACAGTCAAATTAAAGTTTTGGGAAAAGTCAAGGTTTAAATATGTAGTTTCTTTAACAATGGTGATCTTGGTTGTCTTCGCCAAAAAATGAAACATTGTAATGCGCAAAATTTGCTCTAGCGCATTAACAACACATGTACAACACCCAGTTTTACATGGATTTCTTTATTGTTCTAGTTTGTGCATTGCTTAATTCTCTTCTTTGGATGCATGTTTTTATGAAATCTCTTTCACTCATCGCACGATTCTTTCTTATTTCATAGAATATTTAATAAGCAAAATATTAGTATCATTTTAATATTAAATTGGTCAACTGTACTTTTTAATATTAATATTAAGTTGGTCCTTTGTCTCATAAATAAGGGGGTCTCATACACCAATTGATCTCTGACTTGGTCGTGATCTTAAGAATAAAGTAGAAGTAGTTACAAAGCAAGTTGGCAGAACCAACCTCACTATTCATTCATGTATGATGTTATTTCCATAACCATAACTATTGTTGTTGACATAGAAGAGACATGATGATAGAGAGTACATGATTAATCGCTGAATTGAGTGCTTTCTACTTTAGTAGATGGTTCGTTCTTCTAGATGAGATGTGTATCAACATGTGGAATAGGTTAAACTTGTAGCAATCTTCCCTTTCTTGTCGAAACCGACGATTCTACAAGTCAAATTTTTAGCCAATCCAAAACTTTGATTGATTTTCTGAGCATTTGTGTCGGTTTAAAATGGGGCAAAACCTTTGGGAGTAAGGTTTTGCATTGCATGGAACTTTGCTTGTGCAAGAATCAGGCTACCCTTGAAATTTTGGCCAGATGTAGCCCATTTTTTGGCCTGAAAATGAGGTTTGTTTGCTACAAGTTTAGCCTATTGCTCAACGTTATCACTGATACAACTATCCTATTTCTACACATTCTATGTTCCATTGCTCTAGAGTCTGTTTTACACTGTTGCAATAATTCCCAAAAGCTAAGCCAATATTCTCAGATAGTTTGAGCTAATATAACTACTTATGATCCTTAGTATATTTTGAGCAGTGTTACATTTATCGACGATATATTGCAAGTCATTCCCCAAGTTAATAATATCGGTGATAATTTCAGTAATTATCGCGAGTCAATGCAAATTATTGCCTTGTCTACGTCCAAGGCTGCCAAAGCATGGAGCAGAGCGGAAGTGTCGGGAGCGAAGCGTCCTTTCTTTATATATATATTATATTGCATTTATATTAAAAAAAAGATGTAGAATGCCAAATTAGTTATAGAATATATGAAAACATGCATATTTGTGCTACTTGTGGATGAATACTACATTACTATGATGTTAGAAATGCCATCCATAGTACATTCATGATTATATAGAAACTTTGAAAGAAAGCATTATGAATAAACGAGCAAGACCATTTAAATAACAAACACAAATGCTAAGCAATATTCCACCATCGCTTATATTGGGATCCACATCATTAGTTTCATCCTTCATCCTTTGCCTCTAGCTCGATCCTCTAGGGACATTATTTCAGACTCGACACCAACCAATTTTGATGAAACTACCTAATCCTAGCCTTAAAATATATGGTAGAAAAAGCTTAACATGCCTAATCAATGATTTTGGTTCAAGTGAAGGGTACATTTTTACTAAGGCCATGAAAAAGGAGTTTAACAATCAACACCACCAACATTGGGGTACATAAAGGGCTTGGGGCTCTTGATTAAATGCCAATCACATATCCTCATACGTGATAGAATCCAATGAAAATGTTGCAATCCCATCAATCCTAAAATCTTAAAAACTGTTAATTCTGCTCAATTTTGAATAAGATATGAAATTCTAAATTCTCCATATGAAGTTCAATGAGATTAGAACCACTCTCAAACATTTTGAAACAATAAATGGTAATGTTAAAAATTTAAGTAAAAGGATAAAAAGGAAACATTTATCTTTTTACTTTAATAATTTAACATTACCAGTAGGAGTGTCTAGGAAGCGCTAGGGAGCGTCCAGGGAGTGCGCTCCTAGACTTCGGGGGTGTCCCAGGGAGCGTAGCGCTCCCAAAAAGGTAGCGAGCATCCTAAAAAGGCCCGGAGCGTGCTCCCAGTTTTTGGGAGGACGCTCCATGGACACTCCCACTCCGAGTGCGCTTTCAAGCTTGGGAGTGGGATGCTTCTGGCAACTATGTTTGCATCGATATCACCTTATAACCAGATTCTTGGTATTTTAACATTCATTTTGCAAAAGAGAGTTAGGGGATTGAGCTTTGAGGACATTGTGACCATTCTCCATCAAGCAAACAAGGGGAAACCTGTTGTTTTCATTGCCATGATTCATCTCATGAGATACGTTTTTTAATTTGATGTGATTTTATATCTTGTCAGGGCTTATGACTCGAGATAGATATCATATTTCAGTATTGATCATGTAATGCACCACTTGACATCTTATACATCTTATATATTAGTTTTATTTTCATATTTGTGTAGCACTATGTTTGTTTGATGTTATTGTTACTCTTAGATATTTAAAAAATTGAAAAGAAAATGATTATTTTTTGTTTTTTTTAATGTTTCTTGATATTTTCCTTGACATTGTTAATAAATTATATTCCAAACCCTTGGCAATTTACTGAGACGATAAATGCAACATAAATTCTTAAATACTCTAAGAAAAGAGAAAAAAAAACAACATTTTGTTCATTTCAATTTGACTTAAAAACATATTCTCTGCACCGAATCATGTATGAAATGGATGGCTACTCATTAATTTTGATTTAATGAGCACATAGGAAATGGTCCTAACATTCCTATGAGATTGAACTTGGAAAACTATGATGAAGCGAAGATAAGTTACTATAAAGCTAACATGGCACCTTTTGAAGGCACATGTATATGCGAAGAATTGGGAGAACTACATTCCCTTTGATACTAACATGCCTGAAAGGTACCACGTACATTCAACCTATTGTTGCATATTGTCGAAGATCGAGTGGCTCTGGAAACAAAAGGAGCAAACTGTGAACTTCCACAAAAAATATCATTTACAAGTTATTTTTTGGAACATTTTTAAGTGGACTGTTTTTTCAGGTGATAGTCAACCTTCAGGGTACAAAACATTCTTTGTAGCAATGCTCATTGGAACACTGATCCATGATTTTTAGGCCAACTAATGCAACGATAACTTTTTCTTTATGGAAAAATTAGAGGTAGATTGTGTTCATTGTTTTTCTTGTTTTATAGTTTTCTTTTCCTTTTTGAACGTCGTTACTGCCCGTCTAAAACTTCTTGTCCTTTCAAGGACTGCTTCACCACTAGAATTATCAGCACAAAGAAAGGAGAGATAGTCAGATGTTCGCATATATGCATGCCTATTCAAACAACTACGAGTGTCATGACTAGGTCTAGTGTTGTGTCCAAAGGGGATAGTTCATTTTTTTTTTTTTGGAAACACTACTTATACTACACAAAAATATGTACAAAAGGAGAACATATGTAAAACAGCAAGGGAGAGTGTATAATCAAGCTTTTCTCAACACTACTATGATGGAATTCAAATCAGAATAAGCAAAATCATCCTCAGCATCCCTAATCAACAAGTATCCTTTAGCAAGCAATTGAGAGTGTACCGTTTCTCTCTAGGATTCAACGAAGAGATAGAGCTTACATTATCCTTGAAAAGACTTTTGTAGCACATTTTCCAAAGAATAAACAGAGTTGAAACTCTAATGCAATTCGATAAACTTAGGAAGACAAATAAAACTAACTGTTTTGAATCCTCAAGAAGAGTTGAATGCTAATGCATGGTGCCTTGGAAAATATAGGGGATTTGAAGTTGATCTTGATGCCAACAATTTTGTGCAAATTTGTAGCTCCACATAACATGCTTGAGGGTTTCATCTTTCCCACATACCAAGCACTTGTTATCCGTGAATCCGCTTTTGGCTAACCAAGCCTTTGTTGGTAGTCCAAGCCTTTGTCGATAGTGCTTGGTAAAGATTGAGCCATGCAAAGACATGAAGCTTAAAGGAGATTTTAAGGATTCAAACATTATATAGTCTTTCAATCCATCTCTTTTTAGATCCATCAAAGCCCATCTAGGATTCAAAGCAGGGGCTAAGAGTGACTTCTTGTGTGAAAGAGGATACAACTTTCTAATATGATAAAGATGAAGAGGCCTACCAAATGACCAACCCCAATCTCTCCAAATTGGTCCCTACCTCTGAATGTTCACTTTCTATTGCTCTTTTGGATGAATGAACTTTTGGATCTCACCCATAAGCACTATGTCAAAAACTTAAAGCGATTTTTTGTTGAGCAAGAGTTTTCCAATCAATTCAAGATCTAGATTTCAAGTCCCATAAATCTTTCCAAAGAAAAAACCTATTTTGCTGAATTTTAGAGCTTGAAAGTGAGGGATTTCAATTGCACTTTGATCATTTAGTGTCCAACTCTAGATTGATTGATTAGCCAAAACCCAACCAGATTTGTGACTAGAAAAGTTCTAACATAGATCCTTGGCGGCCATTTGTTTGTGGGAAAATTCTCGGTGAATAAGGTTGATCTCATCGACAAAGCAATTAAAGATAACTAACCATCTTTCCATAATCCACAACTTATAATATTGAATGTGAAAGAGATAATAGAGGAAAATAGTTGGGATAAGATGCAAAATCCCCCTGACCTCTGCGAGCAATCCAGATGATGAGCTTCTGGTACAATGTCCTTCTCCAAATCTGCACACAAGTCAAGAAATCGACCTTTCTTAAAATTGATCAAGCATATAAATGATTAATATAAATTTGCAATAAACAAATTCTAATTAATATTATGTAAATTAATTACATCTCCAATTCATAAATTCAAAAACATTAAGATAGGAATACATGATGAATTTGGGGGGTGGGAGGTGGGGAAGAGACATATTTATATTTATAATGCAAAAGTAACAACAAGTTTTATACTTGGTTCTTGTTGTCGCCAACTTTGTCATCCAAGTTTGGGTTCCTCCAACCTAAACCACTTATCAATCTCATCTCTATTGAAAGAGTCATGATCTTACTTCCGAAGATAAATCTAAAGAGGATTTAGACCTTACTAAGATTGGACAAGGCTTCTAGAACCAAAGGGTTATGGGCATGAAGAGGTTATAAAAACCTAGGTAAATCTCCAGACAATTCTCCAGTGTGCAAGTGCAATGATTGGTCTTGGCCCTTCCCCCAACATATAATTTTTATTTATACGATTGTGAAGTAGTTCTAGTTGTTGGGGCTCGAGATCCAAGGTGTACATGTGTATGACCTTCATGATCTCCACTAAAAATATGACCTCAGTGATCTCTGCTTAGGACTGTGCATCTTGCACATTTTTTTATTTTTTTGTGTTATTTTGGAGCTGCTTGCAGGTTACTAAAGGACAATGCGCGAGTTGCTCGGAGGAAACTCGCGGGCATCTCAGAATGAGCTTAAAAAAATACTAAAGAAATCATGGAGAAAACATAGGGAAAGGGCCGAGCTAAATATAAGTGGTTAAGGGTGATCAAATCTAGCTATAATAGATGCCCCCAATGTATGATATCATAAGGGGAGTTGATTGTTGAAATACATTATAAGGCATACAAGAATTTGACAAGATAATTCCAGGTGGAGTCCAACAAACCAAGGATTTGAAAGGTATTTGCAAAGAAAAACCAAAGTATCATACGACTCTTTTCTCCAAGGTGGGCATACCCATGCTTAGGTAAATAATCAACATGGCCAACAAATCAAGTACACTGCAGATCCATGAAATATATAAGAAAATCGATGATTGGTGTTGAACTTCCTTTTACTATACTGCACCACAAATCTTCCAAACTCTCGAAGTCCAGGACTCTCGGAGTCCCGGTCGCGTCACCAACCACATTGGCCAGGCGAGCACGAACCAGACGTTGACACGCGGCGAGGGCCAGGGATGACATGTGTCCTCATTAGGGGGTTACATGTGTCATGCTCTAATAGGCATAAGGGGTCTGTGAATCGTCCATATCCGGGTGACACGTGGTACCTTAGTTGCGGGTCCACGTAACCCTGGATGATGTCAGTGAGCCACGTCGGCACCCGACATACAATCTTCTCACTTCTTTCAAATCCCATGACTGAGATCTGTCCACGTAGATCCATAGATCCACGACTTTCGTTACTTTGCGGCTCCAGGCTTCGGAGCTTACCAACTCCTCACATCGCGAATCCCCGAAGAGGCAAGTCTATGGACTCTCTAATCTAGCGCCACGTGTCCTCATCCTATCAACGGTTGAGATTCACTTTGCCGTTTGCGATGTTGGAGGATTTCGCACTCTAAAGACTCTTGGCCAAGTTCCTTTGGAGCACCAAGTCTCCGAACTATAGGATCTCCTGCCACGTGGCCTCTCATCAACGACTCTAGTCCAAAGTGCGACTTTTGACAGGAGACAAGTAGGGGCCACGTGTCACTCCATGACTCGTTCCCGGTTGGTTGAGAAGTTGAGAGGGGTTCTCAATGAAGTCCTTAGATTGACGATTGAGAGGGATCTCAAAGGATCTGAGGATCGACGGTCCACATTACTTCGGAAGTTCGACATTCAAGAGTTCGGCGTGTATCTTTTAGCTTCCTCTCCGAGGCTCCGAATCCCCGAACCACACCCGATCTCTCGTCACGTGTACCCAGTGTTCATGACCAGGATTTTCTCCGGCGTGCAGAGCTCCGAGGAAACTTGCACGTCCCTATACCGTTGAATACAACATAGTTACTGACTTAATGAGAACTGTGACCTCAAAACGAGAACTCTGGCCCAAAAAACCCATATTTTTGCATAAAAAACATCAAAATCAACCCCCAAATCAAAAAGTGGTGATACCAGTAGCACCATTTTTTTAAACGGGGTCAAAATTACAACATTTTTCAAACATGGCCTTCAAAACTTAGACAATAGCTCAAAAAAACCTTAAAATCAACACCTAAAAAAAACTAAGATGTTTTTGATTTTTTTTTCAAAACGTTAAATTTTGAGATCATTTGAAATCGTATGTTTATTACTTGGTACCATTAAAACCAAAACCTCAAAATCAACCATTAAATTGAAAAGTACTGCTACCGGTAGCACCCATTCTAAAATTGGGCTATGAAAATGACACATTTTTATAACGTGGTAGAAGAACTCATCATTACTGTAAACAAAATCATAAAATCAACCCTTAAATGTTTACTTTTTAAATCTTATTATCATGCAAAGCACAAGGTAATACATAATGCCATGAAAATATCACAATATACTTTAAAAATTCAACGTCATTTTTTAATATTTTTTTTACTTATAATAATAAAAAAGTAAATACAAGTTACATTGAATGAAACATAAATAATTTCTTAAAAGTATTGTTATATTGACTATATTCGAAACATATGAGCTAAGAAATTTTATTATATTATCCATAATAAAAAAACATATCATTCATAAAACATAAAAAAAGATTCGATCACATGTAAGTTCAATGCTCATTTTTAGTTATCATACAAACATCATATGGATTAAAAATGCATAAAATGTTTCATACACTTATTCAGATCGATTCATGGTTTTTGAAATACCATCAGAGTCGACATTGTCTTCAGATGAATGTTTGGATGAAGATGTAGATTATCGATACTCTTCTCTATCGTCAATGAATGCACCATCTGAGTCTACATGCATGCCCAACATTTCAGATGTGAAATGCCTTTTAGATCTATGACTAGGTTCAACGGACTCCCATCTTGCATTTATTTCTTTCGGCAACAACCTTTTGATAATCTCTGTTGTCTTGGAGCGAAGAGTTCATTTCTTTGTCAAATTGAAGTCATAAACAAGTATGTCAACATCATCTAATTTTAAGAGGTTAGTGCGATGACGAGTTGTATTTTGACCCTTTCTTTTTCTCTTTCTATTGACATGTTTCTCAACCACCATCTCTGGCTTGTACACACCATTGAATGTGTGTGTACTTGTTGCATACCAATGCACTTCAATTGCAATAACATCATCATTTTCTTTCTTAATCTTTATAACCTTTCCTATCTAGAATGGATAACCATGTGGATTTTCAGTTGTTAAAACTGCAATCATGCTACCTGTTCGACAACACAAGTATTCCAATAGAGGACGAACACCTTCAGTAACCACTCACATAACCAGATCAAAGATCAACACATCGATGTTTTCACGTGGTAAAACACCTACGGGGAAACATCCACGACCCTAGCCAACGTGGCCACTTGGAGCAGTTTATTAATGCAAAGAAAAAGATTACAGAGAGATTTTACAAGAGTGTTTCTCACAATCGATCATCGACAAATGACCCTCCATGCTCTTTAAATAGAGATCATGGACCAATCGGGTGTTAAGCCACAAATCAATGGCCGTTAAGATCAAGGAGAGTATGAACCGTCAAATCACTCTATGTCGGGAACACATCGTGACTGTCGGATTTCCTAACTACAAATTCATACTAATGCATACTAAAGAAACACACTAAGAAACACACTTTTACCTAATGACATATTAGACCAAGTATATCTTAACTAACTCCTAAGTGTCTAAATATCCTAACATCCCCCCTTAAGAACAACTTGGGATAGGATTGAAGTATTTACAATAGTGACACAAGAGGAGAAGGAAGGAGGCATTAGAGCCTATCCCCCCTTAATGACAACTTCCTGAACTCCTAACATAGATCGAAGTTTGGAAAACTTCGCTTCTGTAAGAGACTTTGTGAAAATGTCTGCAACTTGATCTTCTATAGGGAAAAAGAGCACTTCAATAACTTGATCATGAATTAGATTTCTGATGAAGTGCATGTGTAGCTCGATGTGTTTGCTACGCTGATGTTGAACTGGATCTTTGGCGAGCTTGATGGCACTCTGATTGTCACACCAAAGGCTGGTCGGATGCTGGTGCTAGAATCCAAACTCTGAAAGGATTTGTCAACCACAGGGATTCCTGACTTGCATTTACCGATGTTCGATACTCTGCTTCTGCTGAAGAAAGTTAAATAGCCTGTTGTTTCTTACAGGCCCAAGTGATAGGTCCTGAACCAAGGCTGAAAACATAACCTGTAGTAGATTTCCGATCATCAGGGTCGTCAGCCCAATCTGAATCAGTGAAACTAACCAATAAAGGAGTCCCCTCTGAACTGTAATGTATCCCGAACAGAACTGTACCACGAACATAGCGAAGTATCCTTTTAGCTGCTTTCCAATGGCTTTCATGGGGTGTTTGCATATATCGGGCAACAAGACCAACATCAAAGGAAAGATCAGGACGAGTATGAGTCAAATATAAGAGGTTACCAACTAATTGACGGTATAGGGTGGCATCAACTTCAGGAGAAGTACAGGTGGCAGAAAGCTTGACTCCAGACTGGAAGGGAGAAGGGGTTAGTTTACAATCGTCCATGTGAAAGCGACGAAGAAGGTCACAAGCATACTTAGACTGGGAAAGAAAAATTCCTTCTTTGGTTTGCAAAACTTGGAGGCCAAGGAAATAGTGCAAAAAACTTAAGTGTGTCATTTCAAATTTCTTCTTAAGGCTGGTTTTCACATGGTTTAAAAGTTTTGAGTCACTACTAGTAAGGATAAGATCATTAACATAAAGGACAAGGATTATGAGATGGCTTCCTACTTTCTTGGTATAGACATTAGGATCAGAATGGCATCTAGAGAATCCAGTGGTAATAAGAAAGCTATCCATTTTGGCATACCAAGCTCAGGGAGCTTGCTTGAGACCATAAAGAGATTTCTTGAGGCG
>ML787017.1:304825-321005 GCA_009831015.1 Picea engelmannii
TTTACTCTTTTATTTTTTTATTTACATGTTAAATACAATATTTATCATGTTTATTTATTTATCCCACATTTATTAAACATATTGATGATCCATATAATTTTAGGTATATATGTAGACAATATACCTAATTTTTATTTATCCCACTTTCGTTATACTAACTATAATTTATATCATCTGTGTTATATATACACAATCTTGTTTTATCTTTTTATATTGTGTTATATCTTGGGCAGTATTTGTTTTAGGATTTGGAGCAAGCTAAAACATCGAGATTACATCCGAGGAGAATCTAGCAAGCAGAAACATTGAGCTCGACATCTGAGGAGAATCTAGCATTTTAGAGGTTAGTTTTTTTTTAAATTCTTACGATTTACGAAAACATACTGTCTATAAGATTATCTTTGAATCACATAATATTTTTCCATGCGAAAATAAAAAAACCTTAAATTTGTTCAGATGTTTACTACTTTTTCTAAAAAATACCCAACTTTTAAAAAAAATCGAGACTTTTTTCAAAAAATCTTAACAAAATCCTTAAGATATTTTGAAAAAAAAATGGAAAAAAAGGTCAAATTTAGGTATAAATTTTATTTTAGTTTTTATCGTTTTTTATTTCAATTTTATTAGCTTGGCCCATGGTGGTCATTGGGCAATGTCCGTGCCTTAGTCGCGGGGGGTTGGAGCGATGCCGGACATTGCCCCAACACCCCGCCCCCCCCCCCGCGGCTAAGGCACGATCCCATGGGTTGGCCACAGGGTTGCCCCCCCGCGACCAAGTCACAACCTTGTCATAGTGCTGCCCCCCTGCGGCCAAGTCACAACCCGTGGACTGTGACTTGGCCGTGGGGAGGCCAACCCCGTGGCCAAGCCGTGGGCGTCTATGGGTCGATTTGTTTTTTACATATTGGGTAAATATATATATATATATATATATATATATATATATATATATATATATATATATATATATATATATATATATATATATATTTAAAATTAGTTTTTATATTCAATGTTGTGTTTTTTAGTTTATTATAATGTGAAAGGCCTATTTTTTATTTTTTTATTTTTTATTTATATCTCTTAATATAGGAAAATGGCAGGAAATAGATTATCTTTGAATATATCTGGATCACAACTTGCAATAATGACATCCAAAAATGCAACTGGAACCTCCATGAATGTTAGGGAAGAAAATGATAGCTTAACACCTGAGCTATCAAAGACAATGAATAATGTTAGATAGTGAAAATATGTGGAAGGTGAAAACAAACAAGACTATTCTTGGTTTGTTAAAGACAAACAAATAAACAATGGAGATCATATATATTTGTATTGTGCCGAATTATAATATGTGCAAGGAAATAATCAGGCACTTGGCTTGTTATGAGATATATGTTTGGTGCCAGCCACATATATTGTTTATGCACTTGTCAAGCAAGGGAGAACTTATATCAAGTTTAGATATTGTTTCAAATTGAACAATTATAACAAGAATGAATGTTTTTCAGAATTATGTGCATCCATCGTTGATGACATTGAGAAAGGAAATGTAAGTTTTTTCATTTCTATTTTTGTGTCGTTTATTATTTTTAGTATCATGGTGATATTTTAATTTTATTTAACATGAAAATGTTATATTTTATTTTTACAAGATTTTGCTGAACGACTTTCACATATGTTAGTGGGGATTTACTCTACAGAGAATGATATCATGGATGTCATCAATACTTTTCATATTGAAAAGACACAAAAAGGAAGGAAAAATAAGCAGAAAGTAATGGAGGTTGAACCTACAAGAGTAGACAGAGAAGAACATGAAAGAAGAAAGAAAAATCCTCATTCTAGAAATTCTAAAAGGGTTACATTTGAAAATGAGGAAACTCTAAATGAAGATTTTGTTGAGATTGGTCATAATGAGGTTATCACTCCTCACAAAAAGAACAAACAAGATAAACACAAAAGAGATATGGTTGATGATGAGTCTATTCCTATTGATTATGAAGAAATCATTGATTTAGGTGAAACACATTTAAATCATAAGAGGAAGAAAACAAATGTTGATAATGTTCAAGAAGCCGTCGTTAGCTCAAAGTATTATAGAGAAAGTTCTAAAAGTAGCAGAGAAATAATAACACCAGGTGTTGATCTAGAGGATGGTATTATGAAAGCAAGACAAAATGCCATTCGAAATGGAATGAGGACGACAAACTTAGTTGATGATGGCCACACATTTCAGTTGATTGTGAAACAACTTTATAAACCCACAGAAGGGCAGGAAAAATATCAAATTAGAAAACCACATCACTTGCATATTCACAATTTGAAAGCATTGATTATTTACAATCCATATGCACATGTGGTTGGCTACCTAGTTCTTGTTGACCCAACGGAAGATCCTACGAGGGAAGAATTTGATAGATCAAATTTTTTTGACTACAAATATTATGTGATTGGAGGAAATCATTTTGCAGAGGCTAGAAGATAATTGATGCAAGAATATCCCAATAATCCTATTTTTGAGACAATCAAATGCATAATTTATGCCGGTTTAACATATTCAGAAGCAAAGTTACTGGCATGGGATCATAACACATATAATGAGTATAGAATGTCTATGACCTTCATTAAAAGGGTGAGCTTTATCCATAATGAATTTTCTGAAATATGCTATGAGGAGAGATCAAATGTTGATGTTAAGCTTCAAAAGCAATGTTGTATGGAAATATGATTCCCACTTGAGGAAGAAAATACAAAAGAAAAATATCGCAAAGGAAGTGATATATTTAGAGTTGTGGATAACTATTTTCAATTGGGATTTAGAACTGGACAGGTATGAGATTTCATAGATGAGATCTTCACCCTATGAGAAAATATTAGTATAAAAAATCAGAGAGTTAAGAAGGCTAAACCATTGATATGTGGCACAAGTAAGACATGTCTTAATATAAGAAATTTTCCTGATGATATGACTATAACACCTTGGAGATCAATACAAGGAGTGAAGTATAATAAACTTATCGTAACCATATTATCACGTGTTAGGTCGGGAGAATTTTCAATGGAAGTGTGATGAATTTAAAAAGTAAGTCTGTTGAGTTATTTACATTTATGTTAGGACAAGAAAATTATTTTTTTCAGTTTAACATATCAATTTAACATTAATTTTGTTTTATTTAGTCACAAGGTGTATATGAAAATACAAGAGGAAATGGTCAAGATGTTGAATGAAGAAATTTGAGATGATGTTAAACTCAAATATCCAGATTCAAGCTTTTCAATAGTATTAAAACAATTTTTTGTTACATTCAAAAAGGTATGTTGATTTATTACATTCATATTATTTGTTTGTAAGTTAATTTATTTATATTTTAATAGTTACAGATATTTAAATATATGTTTGTTTGTTTCATTAAAGATGCCAAAGAAGAATGTAGATGGAGTACCTGAAACTTTCAAAAGTTTTATTCAAAAAACCAAGTTTGAAAGAAAAAGAAGGAGACGTGTTCAAAATGTTCAACTTGATGACACCCTTGATCACTACATTTAGAATGGGCTTGACTCTGTTCAATATAAAGTGATATTAGGTGATTTTGAAAAACTTGCAAGTATTGTTCCTAAAAATGAATACTCCCTAGTTATTGCGGATATCCCTCATGTTTATAATATCCAAAACATTGGATATGATACTGAGCCTTATACTTACCAAGATTTCAGTAAAGTGGTTATGGGATTTACAAAATATACAACATCACCATTTTGGAGATTTTTAGTATTTCATTCAGACACACAACAAGGATTAAAACAATCAAGATTCAAGGGGAAACGAAAGACAAGGATGCAGTGTATTTGATAAGATATTGAAAGTGTATGTTTAGCAATTAAGATTAGAAAACAATTTTATTAATTCACAAGTTAATTGAATTTTCACTTATTTATGTTACAAGCAAAAGCCTGATATTTAGAGCTCCAAGAAAGAATCATTTAAATGTGATTTTGAGAGTATACATCTTGCAACCTGGACAAAAGATGATTCTTATAATTCTATTCTTTCCAATGAAAATGATGGAGAGACTCTTAGTAGTATATTGGTATACAATGTTGTGGTTAGAAAGCTAACATATGAGGAAAAAGATTTGAAAGGAGAGATGATTAACATTTATAAAAAACCATAAACATTAATTAATTATCTTATAGATAAATTTTCAAATGAAGGAGATTGGGTTTTGGATTTGTTCTCGGGTTCATGTAAGAATTATGATCTAATATTTATGAAATCATACTTCAATCTTAGATTATTTTTAATTTATGTCTTTTTACAGTATCTAACTTCATTATTTATTTTGTATTTGGTGATTAGGTACAACATTAGCATGTTTCCTATAGAAATGAAGGAATTTCATAGCCATTGAAAGTGACCCAATGCAGTGTAGTTTTATTCAACAAAGAATTAATGCTATTCCAGCTCTTCTAGATGAAATGCAAGAACTTGGCTTGAGGAAAGGAGATTTTAGTGAATCAAAGGTGGAAAAATTATCAAAGGAACCTCAAGTACCATTAAGAGGAATGATTGGAAATGATCACTTTGGAGAACTTGCAAATATCAAAGAACAAATGGAAGAACAAAATGACATCGAAGAAGATGATAATCTGTCTGTTGAGAATGATGAATTTGGGATATATGGTATTGTTGATTAGTTTAAATATGTCTTTGAAGATGATGCTCAATTTTACAATTTTTTGATGAGTTATAACTATAATGATTTGACTTTCATATTTGAAAATAAGAATAAAGATGCATCTATTTTTGTTTTGTGATGAATCTTTTTTTTTTTTTTACTATTTTATTTGTATGTGAATCACTACACATTGGAGAATTTTATTAAATGTTGTCATTTTTTTACTTCAAATGTATAAAAATATGACAGAAAATGATAATGTTTTAAAACATTTAAACTTTTTTTGTTCAATTATGTCCATAAAAATGCTTTATTTGACATGTTATTTTAAGGAATATGTACCAAAATGTATAGGTTTTTTTATTATGTATGGCTATAAAAAGTGTATTTTTTTTTCTAAATATTCAAAAATAGTGTTATTTAACTACAATTGTTTTCGATTTATTGAAGTAAAGGTAAACAATGTGTTAAAAATGATGTTTTTCACTATATTTAAAAAGTATGGAACAATAAATTAATTAACGAGACAAAATTATATGAAAAATCGTAACTTAAAAAAAGTAAATGGTAAAAAATATTTTTAAGATTGAAAGAAGCATGAAAAAAGGACTAAAAACATCGTTGAATAATATATATATATAAAATTGAAAATAGATGAAAAATAAGCATTTAAAAAAATAATGTGGAAACATTGTGGATCAAAAAATTTAAAATATCTAAATCTACCTAAAAACGGAGGGAGGGGTGCTATTGGTAGCACCATTTTTAAAAATGGGGTTAAAAATTGGACCCTCCCAAAATGAGAACTCTGTAGAGTTCTCGTTAAGTTGGTAACTATGTTATACCCAAACTTTCAGATAACCGTTGATCTGTGGACACACGTCCCTCTATTCTCCATGGTCAAGATTAAATTCGGGACTCCGACATTCGAGAGTTTCGGCGTTGGACCACTCCTATTCGCCCGAAGTGAAACTTCGTCAAAGTACTTCACGCTACCCTTCCTAAGTCCGTTTTAACGACCAAGAGAGACCTCCATTGGGTTCCCAGATCTATGAACCTCATCAATTCACGACTCTGGCCTTCAACTGTTTTCGAGGGTTGTGGAGTCAGAAGTACCAAAATCCTGAAGCCAAAGTAGCTTCGCTCCTTTCGGGCTTAGCGAGGGGTTCCCAACCCTGGGTAATATGGGATCATATTTGGATTCCGGGATACACACATCTCTTAGTCGAGACTTGATTAAGGCCATGGATATGAGCCATCGGTCACATGGGTGGATAGTCTTAAGGAAACACCCTTCTCCCAGAGAGATGAACTTGACATTCCCACTAAGGTAAACTCAAAGGGTTGACACGACTTAGACGTTTAAGTTAATCCTACCCCGACTCTCCTGCGGATTCACATCCCATAACTTTCTAACAACTAAACCGAGATAAATCAAAGACCATGTAAGTATAGCAGTTTACAGAAGAAAATAAGCATTTTTAATAACTGTTCAAATACTCCAAGACTTAACCATAAACACAGACATTCAATCATCACATCCAATATATTACACATAGTATGAAAATACTTATCAGAACTGGAAAATGTGAAGCAATTTCTGAAAGGGATGCTTGTTTCCTCCCAACCATAGGCACAACCACTCCTGACGGATTTACCGCTCGCCACCCTCGAGCTAGACCATGATGCTCTGAGAGAGATTCTTTCTCCTTGCTCCACAACAGTCAAGGAAAGAGGTTACTCTCGTCCTCCCACATGATCTTGGCAACCGGTTTTCTCTACTCCAAGCAAGGAGGTTTGCACGAGCACTTCCTCAGTCACTCGTCAACTTCGTTTATTAGCTTGTAGAAAAACCCGGCCCATGGATTCTTTCAGCCAAACTGAGCTTGTTTCTAAGATTTTCTCTCAACTCCTGAGTCGAAAAACATGCTCTCTTCTCTTCTGTAGATTTTTTTCTCTACTCTGCTTCCTTGCAGATCTGTCTTTGTCCCCCCCCGAATTACCTCCTTTATTTCCTTCCTCAGCAAGGTTGCATGGGTCCAAATCCCTAATTCGTGGTCAGGCCTGGAATCCTTACAAATGGGTACCCTGCCACATCTCCTCATTAACTCTTGAGGATGATCTTCTAACTACCAACCTGACTGGTAATATATTGCTGGGTCAAAGGACTGTTGAATAATTACACCCAGTAGGTACTGGTTTGGGTGAGAATCATCTCAACCATTATTGGTTTCCCTCACCGTATCTCTCATAGCATCCATGGTCTATCTTGGAAAACTCCCCCCCTTTCAGCAATTGTGCAATACATATCCAATTTCTATTAATAACATAAAATTCATACATTGACCCTTTTATACAAAGGTTCATCAAATCAAACATTCACACATATTTAGTCCGCCATAGTCTCTTGGCCAATTATAGTTATAATTACAAACTGGGGAAAACATGGGTATTACAATCCCCTTCCCCTTAAAGGAACATCATCCTCGATGTGCTCTGTATGCACAGAAGTAAACAAAAATGGAAATGCCTGTTTCATGGCATCCTCCATTTCCCATGTAGTCTCATCTGGGCCAAAGTGTTTCCATTGCATCTTGACCTGTGCAATGGTTTTGTTCCTGAGTGGGGTTTCCTTCCTGTCTATTATACATTGAGGTTTTGACAGGAATTCTCCCTCGGGTTCCACATGAATCACAGACCAATCGATAATATGATTAGAATCATGTACATACTTATTTAATAAAGAAACATGGAAAACATTATGTGCCTTCACTGTGGGAGGAAGTGCTAGCTGATAGGCTACTGGTCCCACTCTATCAAAAACTTCAAATGGTCCACAATACCGAGGTGCCAGTTGGCACAAGCTCCCATCCTCAAAAGATATTTTCCTGGGTCTAACTCGGAGATACACATGATCCCCCGCTTTGAACTCTCTAGGAGTCATTTTCATGTCTGCATAACTCTTTTGTCTATCCTAGGATATCTTCAGATTTTGTTTGATTTGAATTACTTGTTGTTCCATTTCCTTTAATATATTTGGCCCGATTGTAATTCTGTCTATTGGGTATATGGTATTTTGTGTAGTTCATCCATTATGAACCTCTTCAAGTCGTCACAATCCATAATATACAATATGTCCTTATAAGTCAGTAGGACATCATTAAACATTTGATAGCCTTCATACTTCAGCCTTGTGGGCTCTTGCTTTAGGTATGATGTTACGATCTTAAAAAATGCCTCTGTTTCTTGTGCGTTTTTTACCCTCTCTTTGATGTTTGATTAATTGACGCTTACAACTGCCAAGTGAACTACTTTCATACTTCTACTAAGGGCATCAACCACCCTATTCTCCTTTCCTTTGATATGTTTGATTTCAAAATCAAACTCATTAAGGAGAGCCATCCATCTAGATTGTCTCACATTGAGTTTTGGTTGGTCAAACAAATACCTTAACCCACTATGGTCTGCCATAAGTGCAAATCTTCTACCTAAGAGGTTAAGGCTAGTGTTTGAACTATTGCAACAATGTGATTCATAGAAATGATAAAAAACAGGTTAAGGCATAGGGAAAATTGAACCCATGCAATTCACCATTGGATCCAATGTGAAACTTCCATCATAAACTCACACCTTTAATTAGAGTAAGTATGTCAAAGAGGGATTACATTCCCCTCTTAACAAGTAGACACTTAAAACATGATAAGTGGGGCCATATACAATATCTACAATATTTCTGAAGTATAAACTCTTATACTTCAGAAATATCAAATGCATTCACACCATAAAAAACACAAGAATATAAATAAGATCCATTAAGGTAGGGTAACTGTAACGTCCCCTAGCCCAACTAAGGAACATTACGGTGTGAAATACTCATACAATTAAAATTTACAGTTGACTAAGTTAAATTTTTGTAGCTTATTAGTTAAAATTACAACCAAATTTATCTAATATCTATTACCATAAATTAGAGGCATCTACAACATGTTAAAATATATATGAAATGCAACTAATAACTCATTTCAACAACATATAAATAAATCTCATACATAGAGTTTATGCACAACAATTAAAATAACACAACAACAAGATAAAACACTTATCTTTTATAAACAATTGTGCAACCAACTGCTAGGATGGACGTTCCATCTAACCATAAAATTGTTTTTCCAAATATAAACAACAAGTCACCTCTAAGCCGAGGCTATTAATCCACAAAATAGGGTGGTCTCTCACTATCCACTCATATCCAATAAAACTCACAATCCACTGGTATTCTCCTACATCTATGTTGATTTTCCATCAGCTCTCTTCCTCTTGATTTTCCCAACCCAAGGAATGTACCCCTTCACGAATCTCAGTCCCTCGGGCATCCCATTCATTTATCAAGGTCTCTCTGACACATGAAACTAGGAATATCTCAGTTGGGAACTCAAGGGAACTTGCTACTAGGAAAAACTAACAATAAACAACATAAAACACTTGTTTCAATGCAACTCACAAAGGAGTTCACTCTTCAGGATTGACAACCTGGATCTTCAGTCTTCAACTCAAATTATGCTCCAAATGGGCTCCAACATGCTTTAGAATTCACCTTCCATGGATGCTCCAGCTCCAAGCTCTCTTTCTTTCTTTCTATTTGTTGTTCATGCAAAACATTGACTGTATAAAAACTAATCTAGCTGCCCATGCACATTTCCTCTCCTTTAGATGTCTTTATTGACTCACACACTTCCCCAATCTGATTGTACTCAACCCCCATGCTTCTAATAACTATGGGATGTGACTTATCACACCCACTCTCTTACATGCATTTAATGATTATATTTGGGGACACTCAATTAGAAAATAGAGCTTGATACATAATGATAATAAAATTCAAGAATGTGGGTGAATTAATAAACATAGGTAATTGTCCCTTGGACCCCTCTTGACCATTATCCTAGAACATCCCCTCTCTTGTTGATTAATTCATCCCCCATCATGTCCATGTCTCCTTAGTAGTTGGAATCACATTTTATTATTAAAACATATAAATACAATTCACATATTAAATCACTTGGCCGTAGCCACATATTATATCTACAATAAACATTAATTAAGCTGGGGATTATAGTGGGGATGTTACATTCCCCCTCCCCTACAATTGTGCGTTGTCCTCAATGCACACTATGCCAATATACATATATGAAAATTTACATCACAATAATTAGAAAACAAAATTCTTCACTTTCGCAACTCCAACAACAATTCCAACCATAATCTCTTGTTCCTCTCAACTCGTCGACCCAAGAAATGCACCATTAGTTTACCAAGGCTACCCCAAGGAATGTACCATTTGTTTATCAGGGATAACCCAATGAATGTGGCATTATTTTATGAGGGTCCCCAGTGCAGTTGGCTAGGACTCTGAGATGTGGTTCCAGAACTCTAGCTGCTCAAAATGGAGTTTTGCACTTTGTTTTCTTCAAAATTGTCAAAAATTTGCGGGTATCCTTCCCTCATGTTTTCTTCATGATCCCATGTAGCATCTTCAGGACCGTAGTAGGTCCATTGAACCTTTACTAGCCCAATGGCCTTGTTCTTGAGAAATTTGACTTTCTGGTTCAAGATGTGTACTGGTTCCACACGAAAATCCCCTTCGTGCCCCATTTGGATCACATTCCAATCAATTGTGTGGTTAGGGTCAAACACATATTTATTTAATAATGACACATGAAATATATTATGCACTCTCATGGATGCAGAAAATGCTAGCATGTCTGCAAATGGACCTATCTTTTCTAAGATTTCAAAAGGACCACAATATCTCGCTGCCAACTTTGGACAACTTCCTAATCTTAATGAACTTCTTTTTGGCTTCACTTTTAAAAACACATGTTCGCCCACTTTGAAATCTCTAAAAAAATCCGTTCTTTTCTGCATAAATTTCTGCCTATCCTGGCAAGCTTTAAACTCTTTTTGATCTTTTCCATCTACTCTTCCATTTCCTTTAACAAATTTGACCCAACAACTACTTTTTCGGCTGGATTGTCCCAACTCACTAGTGTGTTACACTTTCTTCCATACAATGCTTCAAATGGACTCATTTTTAATGAGGCATGATACCTATTATTGTAAGAAAATTCCACTAAGTGGATATAATCCTTCCGCTTTCATGGCTAATCCATCACATACTTTCTAAGCATGTCCTCAATTATTCCGTTAGTCCTCTCTATTTTTCCGCTAGACTCCTGGTGATATGCTATATCGAGATTTAAATTTGTCCCAAAGAATTTGAACAAACCCTTCCAAAAATTGAAAGTAAACTTTGGATCTCTATTCGAAACGATTTCCTTAGGCACCCCATGTAGCTTGCCAACTTCTTTCATATATATCTCTGCAAGATTTGTTGCCTTGTGTGTTGTCTTCACTGAGATAAAATGTGCTACCTTAGTCAATATATCCACCACCACCATGATGGAATCATGATGCTTCACTGTTTTGGGAAATTTTGTAATAAAATCAACCGTAACTACTTCCCACTTCCATTCCAGAATGGGTAAGGGTTGATAGCACTGCTGGATGTCTATGCTATGTCTTCACCTTCTGGCACTCTAGACACCTAGCTATGTAATTAACCACTTCCTTCTTCAGTCCTGGACAAAAGCATTAGCTTCTTACAACTGCAATTGTCTTCTAATATCCTAGGTGTTCGACATATGATACATTGTGCATTTCCTTTAAAACTATATTTTTCAGCGTATTTGAATTCTGCACATATACTTTGCCTTTGCACATGATAATTTCATCTTTTTTTATCTCATAATAATTAATTTAGTTAGTTTGTAAATTTTAATTGTATGAGTATTTTGCATTGTAATGTTCCTTAGCTGGGTTGGGGGACGTTACATTATGGTATTGGATCCTTTGGTTCAAACAATGGGCTTGTATGGACCAAGAACCAGAGCGAAATAGTGAAATTCGTTGTTGCAAACTTTGACCTGTGCAAATTTGGGGAAAAACAAAGAATTTGGAATGAAATCCAAAAATTCATGGGTGAATTTCGAGTTTGAATGCCTCAGGGTAGTCGAAGAGATGATCTACGAGGCAAATTTGTAGGTTGCATAGCTGAATTCGATCTCTAAGGTCGAAAAATTGGCATTATAATGCCTGTTGTAACAATGGGAAGGGTTCAATGAATTAAAGACCGAGATTGCTTTGATCGCAAGATCAATGAACAAGATTTGTTGTGATAAATTAAAATTTTTATAAGGTTTTGGCCGTTTGGAAGGTTGAGCAAACCGACAACTAAGATTCATTTCGGTTATTGGGAAAATAAGGTGAATCAACGATCCATATTTGTTTTCGTCCATTTAGAAGTTGAAGAAGAATCAATGGTCAAGATCATCTTGGGTGAGAGATTGATGACGCATATTTACCTGGGTTTTTGGTCAAATTATCAAAGTGTCAAAATTTTCCAATAGAATTCAACGATGGTTGATGGTTGGATTGGTGAGTTTGGCGAAGAGTTGGTTCGGCCAAAGGAAATATTTGATTGTCGATGGTCGATGATCGAGGATCGACATATTTTGGGCAAATATTTCACATGCCCAAAGGAAATATCCAATCGTCGATGGCTAATGATGGGGGATCAATATATTTTGGGTGAACATTTCACGCACCCAACAAAAATCTTCGACCGTCGATGGTTGATGGTGAGGGTTGACAAAATCAGTGCGACGTTTAAATTCTTCCAAGAGAAACTGTCGATGGTCGATGAAGGAAAGAGGAGGGTGACATGTCATGCCATATAAACATCCACATGCCATGCCATGTCATCTCATTTGATGCCTCATGATGAAATGTCATGCCATGTCATCATCTACATGTCATGCCATGTCAATATAGTTTTAACATCAGTAAAGAGATGGTCGGGGTTCAACGTGAATTGTGAGTAATCTTGGTTTGTTAAGAGAATTCTCCGATGGATGATGGTCGATGATCATGCGTCCTGGAAATTCATAAGAAATTTTAGGTTTGACAAGAGAATTGGATGATGGTCGATGGTCGATGATCGGGCGTCAGGGAGATTCACAGACAAGTTTGGTTTAGCAACAAGAATCGTCGATGTAGTGTTGGAGATTAACAGTTGAGATTGTTTTAAGTTGTTGATTGATGTTGGAAATTGATCTACAAGCCTGGGCAAGATTTAGTGGATAAACAATTGAGATTTCTCCCAATTTGAGATCAATGGTGCAGATTTAAAGGGTTGTTATAGTAGTAAAACAATCAATTTTATATGAAATTTTCTGAATTTTTCATATTTTTGAAGGTCATTAACTTGCGGGGCAATTTTAAGGTCCTAAACGACATTTTTAACCAATCAAAACTGAAGAAAATAGAGTTTACTAAGATACAATATGCAATTTAGCTCAAATAAAAGAACTCAGAGAGAGCTATCCAATCAACTATTTTGGGCACAAAACAAAACTTGTATGAGAAAGTTAAAACCAAAACAATAAGTGTAAAATTTTGGCATAAATTTACTTCCAGAGGGCATCACTCCTTACTTAGAAGTTCGTTTGGGGTACATTAGTAGTCTATGAAAAACTTATTATCCATAGAAGACAACCATGGAGCAATATTTAGGATCCAGGTATGCAAAAATGTGTGGAAAGAAAAAGAAGACACCTGTAGCATACAAGGGTAAATTGGGTAAAACAACTTAAACTTTTCCGGACCATAACTTTCAGCTCGTAACTTAGATTTGAGAAAACAAATAGTCGCTGGAAAAGTATCGAGGAGTAAAAAATATATCTCAACCCAAATGTTTTTTTTTGGTTATAAAATGTCTCAGAAAGTGATAAAGAGATTTTTGTAGCAGTAAAAGAGTGGAAATTGCAACTTGTAAATGTTGTAATGTTTCGCTCAGAACTCATATTAAGGCACAAGTACAACCATTGGAAAGTTGTTTAAGAGAATAATGCATATAGAGAATCCAATTTTTATTTGGTGCATTATATCCTTAATAAATTGAGATAAAATAATAACCTATATTCTATACGATGAAATGTTTTATGTTATGCATGTCTAACAATAATTATTACATGCACATTTTTTGCAGAATTAGAGATACATGAAATAAACTTTGGTTCTTATATGAGGATTGGATTTATGGAAGATTATCAAGGATCTTACAGTCATGAGGAATATATCATAGGTTTGCATGTCATCATGGGAAATGTCGGGACAAAGTCAAATGGCAGAAGAGATGGGCCTCAGCGTATAACTATGAGAAGCTTGCATAGGGAAGTGTAGAGCTATAGAGCACATGATGAAAGGATTATGACGACTCAAGAAGAGATACTTCAAAGTTTGAATATGTTGCATAAACAAGTTAACAAAGAATCTAGCACCAAACAAACAACTAGTGCTAGACAAGTGTCAACATACAAATCTCAAAGCAAAAGGGATGATCATGAAAATGATAGGGAGTCAAGAAGCATGAGTAGGCACGATCACTCTCCAAAGTAATCCGCAAGAATAAATCATGCAAGTTCATGTCCAAGGAGCAACCCAAGTGTGTCTTCTTTTCAGAGACAGAGAAGAAGGCCCGAGGCAGATATATTGCAAGGTGAAAACAAGAAGATACAACCACCAATTATCAATGGTGAGCACAAGAAAGGACAAGAGTTCGAGGCCTAGCTGTTGGAAATGAAGAAATATTTCTAGCTGCATGATTACCCTTCAAGGGTAGAAGCTAGAATTGCAACTTACAACTTGCAAGGAAAGGAAGCCATGTGATGGGATCAACTTAAGCAAGCCAAGCACCTTGATGAGAAGAGGGTCTCATGGAGGGATTTCAAATGATATCTTCAAGAGAAATATTTGTCCGAACATTGTTATGAAAGAAATATGAAAGATTTCTAACAAATTTACCGACTTAACGAGAACCGTGACCTCAAAACAAGAACTCTAGCCCTTAAAACCCATATTTTTGTATAAAAAACATGAAAATCAACCCCCAAATCAAAAAGTGGTGCTACCGGTAGCACCAATTTTTCTAACAGGGTTAAAATTACAAATGTTTTAAGCATGTCCTTCAAAACTCATATAGTTTCTCAGAAAAACCTTAAAATCAACACCTAAATCAAAAGTGATGTTATGATTTTTTTTTTTTTTTAATAAACATTTAAATCATAGATTTTTATGACCTAATTGAAATTGTGGCATTGACAACAAATCCCTATGCAAATAAACAACCCAAAATTGAACCCCAAATGGTCACTTGAAAATTCATTTACAATTTGTTTTTTTTGTTTTTTTTTAATTTACATCAAAAAATAAATAAATAGAAAGGACAAAATCTTCACAAACAATTTTATTTTAAATGAATAAAAAAATACATTAAAAAATATATATATTTAAAATTCGTTTTTTTTTAAAGATTAAAAATAAAGCCAAAAAACAAAAAAGAAAAAATAAAAAAATTTATTTATTTTTTTTCTCTAAAATCAATAATTTAATATATATATTAAAAAAGAATCTTAAAAATAATAATAATAATAATAATAATAATAATAATAATACAAAATTTAACTTAAAAAA
Organism: Picea engelmannii; assembly: GCA_009831015.1. NCBI lineage: Eukaryota > Viridiplantae > Streptophyta > Pinopsida > Pinales > Pinaceae > Picea > Picea engelmannii. The sequence goes on from ML787017.1 coordinate 320,095, forward strand.
TTCTAAAATAAAAAATATTCAAAAATTCTAAACTAAAGCTTTAAAACTAAAATAAAAAACAAAAAATTCAAAAATATATTTTTTAAAAATAATATGTAGATGGAAACAAAACAATTTTAATAAAATTAATAGCAAAAGAATAAAAATAAAATTTCAAAATAAACTTTTAAATAAATTTAATAAAATAGAAAACCAAAATTAAAATAAATAAATAAATATAAAAACTACTAATTTAAATTAAAACTAAAGCAAATATATATATATATATATATATATATATATATATATATATTACATTTAAATCAAAACAATATTAATTAAAAAAAAATGAAATAACAAAAAATTTAGTGAAAATTAAAACCATTAATTTTTTTTATTTTTTATTACATCTAAAACAAAACAATATTAATTATCAAAAATGAAATAACGAAAAAATTAGTAAAAATTAAAACCATTAAAAAATATAAATTAAAAACAATATTAATTAACAAAAATGAAATAACAAAAAAATTAGTAAAAATTAAAACCATTAAAAAATATAAATTAAAAACGATCATTTTATAGGGGTTTATAGGGGTGCCGTAGGGGGCGATGCCCCATGGCCTCAACTATGAATGTAAATTTTAGTTATATATATAAAATATAAATTAAAAACAATCATTTTATAGGGGTTTATAGGGGTGCCGTTGGGGGCGATGCCCCATGGCCTTAACTATGAATGTCAATTTTAGTTATATATATATATATATTATTTTTTTTTTTTAAATTTTTATAGCTTTGTTTTAATTTTTTTTTTATATAATTTTTTTTAATTTATTTTAAAAATAATTTATTTTAAAATTTTTAAATAAATTTGGTTTTTCTTATTTATTTTTATTTTTCAACTTTTTTTTTTTATATATTCAATTTAT
>ML787017.1:321157-421706 GCA_009831015.1 Picea engelmannii
TTTTTGTAAATTAAAAAATAAAAATTTATAGTTGTTTTGTTTTAAAGTTTTTTTTAGTTTTTAACTTTCTTTAAAAAAAAAAAAAATACAAATTGGGTTACAATTTTTGTTAAAAGAATGGTTATTTTTTGTTTTATTTTTTAAAATGTCAACTCTCAGATTATATATATAAAATTAATTTTTAAGGAATGATTTAGGAGCCAATTTTGAGTTGTTTATCGACGTTGATATTCGTTGTCGAAGCCACAGTTTCAATTAAGTATAATTTTGACTCCAAAAAAAACTTGGTGCTACCGGTAGCATCAATTTTCGATTCAAGTGTCAATTTTAAGGTCTTTGTCGACAATGACATCAATTGTCAATGCAATAGGTCTGAATGGATATGAATTTTAACCATCGTAAGAAAAATGGTGCTACCGGTAGCACTACTTTTGGATTTAGGGGTAAAAATGACCACATTGAAAAAACGAGAACTCTGGAGAGTTCTCGTTAAGTTGGTAACTATGTTTTCTTTGAACTCAAGTTGGGAACCATGTCAATGGAAGAATATGAGAAAATGTTCTTTGAATTGCTGAAGTATGTAGACTTCGTAGAGCGTGAGAAGGTCAAGATCCAAAGGTTTCTAAGTGGGTTACTTGATTTCTATAGTGATAATATACAATATGATAACCCCAAAACTTTGGAAGAAGCCATAAGGAGAATAATGCATCTTTATAAATAGAACAGAGGGAGGCCAGTATTCCAAAAAGCTTGGAATGACAAGATGAAAGGGAAAAGGGATCAGAGACAGAAAGGTTTTAAGCCACCATTTTTCAAGAATAATTCCTGAACAAATTAGCAAGGTTAGTCAACCCAAAATAGGCACAAGACTGTAGATTCATTTGGGAAAAGGTTGAGGCAACAACCTATACAATGTTGGGAATGTGAGGGAAATCACTTATATAGGGGATGCCCTCACAAAGAAGAAAGAATGAGGATTGTTCACAACATTCAGGAGGATGAAATAATGAAATACATGGGAGGAAACATGCCAAGGATTTATGCATCCTTATACAACAAACAAGTTGAATATCAATCCCCCATAATTGAAGTGGAAGGTAAGATCAATAATCAACTTATAGCAATTTTAATTAATTCTAGAGCTAGCCATAGTTATATAAACTCTAACATTGTTGAAATATTTCACTTGCAAAAGAGTAAGCATAAGAAATCTTGGTTAGTTCAATTATCCATAGGAGCTAAGAGGAAAATCAATGAGCTAGTTAAATATTTTCTAATAGACATGAATGGACTCAACACAAAGGTATATGTAAAAATCATACCATTGGTTTCATATGATTGTCTAATTGGCATGGATTGGTTGGAAAAACACCATGTTGTCCTAGACTATTGCAACAAGACAATCACATGTATTGATGAAGAAGGGAAGCAAGATAAGGTTCAAGGCATTCCAAGAGCTGTATTTGTTAGAGAGATTTCAACTATGTAGTTGAAAAAGAGATTTAAAAAGGGATGTCAGATTTTTGCATCCCATATTTTAGAGGAAACCATAGATAAAGTGGAAAGCATTGAAGACCATCTGGTCTTGAGGCATTTTGAAAATGTTTTTAGAGAAATCCCAGGATTTCCACCAAAAAGAGACATTGATTTCTCTATTGATTTGGTGCCAGGAGCTACTCCAGTGTCCAAGACACCTTATATAATGGGCACACCCGAATTGAAGGAGTTGCAGATGCATCTTGAAGAGTTGTTAAAGAAGGTGTATATACACCTATGTGTGTTACTTTGGGGAGCCCCAATTCGTTTTTTTTGAAGAAAGATAGAACCTTGATGATGTGTATTGATTTTAGACAACTAAATAAGGTCACCATAAAGAAAAAATATCCTTTGCCAAGGATTGATGATTTGTTTGATCAACTGAAAGGTGCAAGAATATTTTCCAAGATTGACTTGAGATCAGGTTATCATCAAGTGAGGATAAAGGAAGAAGAAATCAACAATACAACATTAAGGACACGATATTGGAATTATGAATTCAAAGTAGTACCATTTGGATTATCAAATGCCCTTGTTGTTTTTATGTGCTTGATGAATGGAGTGTTTAGGGAGTACATGGATAAGTTTGTAATTGTGTTCCTAGATGATATACTATATACTGTAATTCAGAAGAGGAACATGAGTAGCATTTAAGAATGGTTTTGCAAGTCTTAAGATAGCATAAATTGTATGATAAGCTAAATGAGTGCGTCTTTTATCAAAATAAGATTCACTCCTTGAGTAATTTCAGCAAAAGGGATAGAAGTTGATCCTAAGAAGATAGATGTCATTAGAGGATAGACAACACTAAGAAATTTCATAGAGGTCATATCATTCATGGGTATTTCTGGTTACTACCGAAGATTCATAAAATGGTTTTCAAAGATTGCAAGACAAATAAATTCTTTGCAAAAGAAGGGAGTGAAATTTGAATGTACTTCCAAGTGTGAAGATAGATTTCAACAACTGAAGGAAATCTTGATAAGTGCGCCAAACACCATCAAATAATCCTTCTGAAAGGACTCACTCCACAACATATGATTTCTACAACTACAATATGTTTCACAAGACATCCCATTGCATTGCTTCTACTTCTTTATATAGTTTTTATCTAACCTCCTAGGAAATTTCTAGTGAAGAAAATTTCTAGTAGGTGAAACCTTCTAGTAAGCCTTCATACAATTATTTCTTTCATACTATATAGAAACCTACTAATGGGTCTATTCCAATTGCTCCTTATTATTATATTATTTCTTATTAACTACTTAATGGGCATATTTATTACCCATCAATAACCAAGTGGGACTATTCCATGATTATGGCCACATTACATTTATCATCTTATTGGGTACCTCTCTAGGTACCCCATATTATTCTCCCTAGTTACATTATATTCCATCCCCCTTCACATGTTTCGTTCACAAAACACATGAAGAAACCATATTATATGACATGCTACACATTGTAGCCAACTAGTGCCATGCATGAGCATCAATCCATCTTAGTGAAATGTGGACATGGGGTCCAACTATGTCATTTCCTCCTTGATATTGATTATGGTTTCTTCTTTGGTTCCATGTCTTCTTTGTGCTACTTTTATAACTCCATGCATTTATTTTATCCCTCCGTGTGCCTCCATACTAGGTTCCTTTTTGGTTGACCATGTTGATCCATAGTAAGTTCACTAATGCTCACACCCTTGCCTTGATAAATGATGTTTCTCTGGGTAGCATGGGTGGAGATATACAACAACCTTAGCTATTAGTTCTTCTTTCTTTGACTCTTCAACATGTGGTTCCTTTGCGTCATTTAGTGCCTTATATTCTTCTTCCTTTTTATTCCCTTCCTTGGGATTTTATCTAAGTGCTTCTATATGTTCTTCTTCTAATTCAACCTGAGTCTCTTCATCTGATGTGTCATTAGGTTATGGAATTAGTTCCCCTACAATAATTTCTTCAAGTACCCCCTTGGTACATTCTTTCTTAGTAATGGGAATATCATGGATTGCAATTTTTTCTTTTCCTGTACCGAAGCTTCAAAAAATTCTTTTGCAGATTAATATTAACTATACTAACTGATTCGATCCAATGATATACCAAAAAAATATCCACATCATCCATATATATATAGCATGAAAAATTGAATGCAACACATGTTTATCTATAGTAATATTCAAATCTTTAAAAATTTGACCATTCTCACCCTCAACCCATGTGCTTTGAATATGCGTTGAAGGAACTTGAAATATTTTAGCCAAGTTAACATTGATGAAATTATGCTTGCAACTAGGGTTAATAGAAACAATGTGCTTCTCTTGCTGAATACATCCATGAACCTATACTATGAATTTGTCACATGAAAATAAACCCCTACAAATATCATTATCTTCTTTCACAACATGACACCACTTGTCTAAAAATATTTGTTTATAGTCTTTATTTGGAAGTTATAATAGTGATGTAATCTTATTTGAATCCACCCATATGGCATCATCATCCCTTAGATTTAAGTATAGAGCTAGTTTGCATAAGACTGATTTTTCTCCCTTCCAAAACTTTATGTACTCTTTATTACTAGGGCAATCATCTTTTGTTATAAAATAACATCTTTCTTGGAAGAAAACCACACTAAAAACTAGGGTTTTGAAGAAAACCACTTACTTTTCCATGGAGTTCCTTTGTGCAATTAGGGTTTGAGGTGGTGTAATGTCCCTCGATTTAGAAACATTTAAATATTTTAATTTTTGATGGTTTATGTTGTGAAAGTTTTTGGAAAAAGACTTGTGTGAAAATTATATCATCATAAACATTGACGATGATGAATATTTTTGTAAATATCATTTTTTAATTTATTTTATTTAACTAGAAACAAACTGATTAGAGAATCCAATTGCAAAGAGTAAATCATTATTCCATGGGTAAGTGAAAAGGGATAAAAACCACTAGAGTAAATATTTTTCATGAGGACAAGTGGAACCCTACTCTCAAAGATGTGGGATGCGAGGGAACACGCCAACACAAATTTAGACTAAGAATATTCCCTATTACCTAGGGTTAGGGATGAGGCTAGCTTGAAAAAATACCCATGCAAGCTATGGATAGACAAGTATAGAGGAGGCATGACGCTGCTAAGTACTTGTGAGGAAGAATTGAGTTTGATGGTTATGAGAAATAATCAAACTCTGATTTATCTAGAGAAGGTTATAGAATTTCCAGTCCATATGGAATAATGATTTAGGCTATAGGGTGACATGAACAAGTAATCATGGCTGTTCAGGTCTATGGTTGGGAGAATTGGTTCTCTACTTAGTTTGTTTCCAATTTTGAAGTATGATCATATATGTTCTCTATCATTTATTCATTTTATTCTGGTTATAAATTACTACATTGTAGTAGGTAGAGAATGCAACCTATAAATTACTACATTGTAGTAGGTAGAGAATGCAACCTATAGAATTTGTTACAATAGACAAAGTATATTTCTAAGTATTTTTTATATTCTTTCATCTCTATACTATTGCCAATGGAGTATAGTTGAATGCTGAGAAATGTACTTATTTGGAAAGAATATTGATTATAATTTTGCAACACGAAAAACATTGTAGAACATGTAGAATGATTTAGATGTAAAAGTTTACTTTTATTGCAAAGGAAAGTAAAAAATACCTAGTAATATTTTATATTATTCTTTAAATAGATTTAATCAAGAAAACTTGAATGGACTAAAAAAAAATTCTTAGATAGGAAATATAGTTATGTACAATAGTTTGAGTTTCATTTTGCAAATGGTCATGTGAAATGTTTTAATTTCCATATATATATAGACTACATGCATACCTAGATGTTTATGATAATACTCTGAAAGTAATTTTTATTTATTTTGCATGTAATATACAAGTAAAATAAATTTGATTTTCTTTGTTACCCAACTGAAATAAAACCAGGGAAATCACCATAGAATCTTTGAACAAAGTTTTAACCAGGCTATAACATGCTAATTTAATAAAAAAGGAATCGTGCGAGTTATGGGTAATCATCTCGATTTTGGAAGAAAGGCAGTTATGGAATCAACGCTTGGCTACACAAACTTAGACATATGTTATAAGAAGAAGGTCAAAATAATATTTAAACCCTCGTCGATATTCGAACCCTCAACATGGGAGTCTAGCTGCATTATCCAACCTATTCAAACTATGAAAACAATCGTTTCTTGTTACCATACAAGTTTTTTTGAAATGTTAAAACTAGTTCTATAACGAACTATGCATATAAATCTTGATACACAAGTTTTAAAAAAAAAATTAAAATGAAAATATTCACACTGAATATCAAGGAGATAATTGACACAAAGTAAACATGTAACACAATATTAATTACCATAACCATAAGGTAAAAAGTTGTCGACTAAGTCGACTGTAATCAAGCCATTATCAGAGGAACAAAGTAATCCTTGAGTGAAACAAAACAAGGACCTCTCAACGAAGTGAGAAGAGAATTATTTTCACCGTTAAAAGATATCACATATAGTAATAAATACTCCATTAACAAAGTATCAATGATATATACATGTCATAATACATTGGAAGCTCGATACCCCAACTCCTTTGATTGGAGAAAGAAATAAATTCTGGGTTATTTCCCAAGGTCGAACAACTAGTTTAAAAAATGAAAATTGTGATAAGATAATCTGTGGAAAACCCACCAGAAACGAAGTTAGAAGATTTGAATATAAAAAATGATATTAAAATCTAGGTTTAAACTTATCAATAGTAAGAAGTCAAAGGACCTCACCAGGGTAGAGTCATATCCTGGTCAAAACCATTCCTTATAATTCAAATTTGCAGAACAAAAATAAAAACCCTAGAAGGTTAGAGACGAACCAAAGGCTCCAACTCTTGCATCACGGAAACAATAGAATGTTGGAGAAGTTGTGGTATTATCGTATACCAAGACCCATTAAAGAGAAAACATACTGGTTAGGTTGGACTGAAAATGTATTGAATGGCGCCAAACAATGTGGAAAACAACCTAGAGTACTTGATACCCAAGTCATGGTTTACTTGGAGTCTACCTTGAGTTAAACCATATAGGAAATTACAGGATATCAATACTTGAATGCGATGGGATAGTGGTACCATCATTGTGTTGGAAAATTATCGAAGTCTTGGATTGAGGGTTTTACATTCAACATGGAGTTATGGATCGTTCCATAATTAGTGATATATTAATACTTGTCCAGAGTGTTATATAGGTATGGATTTAAAGATAAATATATTTATTATAGATCAGGTTGGAAAATATTAATAATAATGAGTATATGGTTATATGTTTAATATATATAGAAAGACATATAGAACTTATGACCCTTGATATGCATGGGAATTGAATTTAAAACAAAAGAAAAGTTTACCATAAGGGGAAGGATTCTATACTAACCTTTGGTCCATAATTTATCCATGCAAAGATGAGAAGCTATAAGATATACTTTGTAAAAGAATGAATAACAAAACAACTAGTAAAGTACCTTGCACTACTTGCACTGAAAGAGGATTCATGCAAAGTTGACGACTAGTTTGATGTTAAAACTTGACACATGGGATGAAGAGTATAGAGTCTTTAAACCTGCCATGACATTTCTAGGACAAATAGATCATAATGTCAAGTAATATCTTGTGTCAATCATTTAATTAACTACATGATAAGTACAACAAGACCTGCATACGACTATAAATAATAATAATAATAATAATAATAATAATAATAATAATAATTGTATGGTTATGGGAGACATCACAAATGGTATCAGAGCATGGTTTAAACAATACGACCTTATGGGATCAAAACGAACAAAAGTTTTACTTATGTATATATAGTTAAAAAGAAAAATAATTGACATCAATCGTAGTTTTCACATATCATAATCGAATAACAAAGTGTTATGGCTAAAGAACCTAGTAAATAAAAAACAAGAGGACCAAATATGTATGTGGAACTAAACAATGAACAACCACAAGATAAATTTATAGAAATGTTGGAACTGTGCGTAGCATAAAGGCATAATTACAAAGTATCAAGGTAGATAATGAAAAACTACTTAAGGCTAGCAAAGAACAAAAAGAGTTAAATGGGATTCTTCTTAAAAACATGAATGATATGAAACAATTTAGACAGATAGGACAAACTTCCATTAATGCTAAAAATGAACTTTCCAATGAAGAATCACACAAGTGCAAGGATTATAAAAAAAACATTGATAAACCATCTAATTATTAAATGAAGGAAGTAGTGAGGATAATTCTCATAGCAACACTTTACAAAATGTGTGCCCAAAACTAAGAAAAGGAAATGACATGAGAAAGAATTAATTGGGGAATTTAAGAAAATCATATTACCTAGTTTTGATGGTGAATCTGAGGAAGGAGAAAAATATTGGCTTCTGAACATGAGAAAATATTTCCAAATCTACAATTACCCAGGAAACTTGAGGGCCAGATTAGCTGTGTACCAACTAAATGGAAAAGTTGTTATTTGGTGGCAAGAGATAAAAACAATCAATAAGATCAGGAGTAGTGAGTTGAACTAGAAAATATTCAAGAAATATTGTAAACAAATTTTTTTAACAGAACGATACTATGATGAAAAGGTTAAGGAGTTCCATGATCTTAAACTAGGAAAAATGTCTACTGAGGACTTTGTCACTAAATTTGTAAATTTGATGAGATATGTACCTTAGCTCAAAGAGGAGAAGGAAAATATCAGCGGTTCATGAGTTGTTTTCCTCAAGCATACAAAGATAAAATTGAATTTCTCAATCCAAAGATAATGGATGAAGTAATAAGGCATGCTAAATTATGATTTACTCAATTTAAACATAGATATGAAAATACAAAAACATGGCAGCATAAAAACAAGGATAAGTTTGATCCTAGGAAGAAACAATTTAAGCATCCTCGATAACCATCACATAGTGCACCAGTTAGGAGAAACAGATTCAATAGAAAACAAAGTGTACCAGTCCAGAACAACAGCAAATCTACAGATTTAGTAAACAAGGCATTTAGGGAGACAATTAGGCTTCCTCTTCAATGTTGGGGTTGCAAAGAACCTCACATATGCTGAGACCATCCTTTAAATAAAAACAAAAATCAGCTAGTACATAATATTCAAGAAGTAACAACAATGAATGACATTGCTAGAAGTATTCATAAGATCAATGCTTCCTTGGAAAATCGACAAGTTGACCATCAATCTTCTATGGTGGAGATAGAAAATATGCTAAATCAGAAACTTGTATCTATATTAATAGATCCTAGTGCAACTTTAATCTTTATTTCACCTACAATGGTAGATAATTACAAATTGGAAAAAGTTAAACATAAGAAATCTTGGCTAGTTCAATTATCTACAGGCATAAAAATGAAAGTTATTGAAATGGTAAAATATTGTACAGTAAATATGGATGGAATGGAAACTAATTTAGATCTAAACATTTTACCATTAGGATATTATGATTTACTTGTAGGCATGGATTGGATAGAAAACATTCAACTATTGTAAACTGTCGTGAAAAGACTTTTAATTGTTTAGATGATTTCAGAAAAAGTAGGATAGTAAGAGGAATACCGAGGGTGTGTCGATAAGAGAGATCTCAACTTTGCAATTAAAAAGGAATGCAAGAAAAGTTGTGAGATTTATTTTGTGCATATATCTGAAAGTGTTGAAGAGTCAAATGAAAATTTGCTAACCAAGGACTCAATACTAAGAGAGTTCCGCAATGTATTCCCATAAGAAATTTCAGGATTACCTCCTAGGTGCGACATAGATTTTACCATAGATTTAGTACCTGGATCAACACCGGTGTCTAAATCCCCTTACCGAATGAGTACCCTAGAGTTGAATGAAATTAAGACGTAACTTCAAGAACTGATCGATAAGTAGTATATTAGACCTAGCGTGTCTCTATAGGGAGCACCGATCTTGTTTGTCAAAAAGAAATATGGAAATTTCAGTTTGTGTATTGATTACAGACAACTTAACAAGATGACAATTAAAAACAAGTATCCACTACCTCACACTGATGATTTGTTTGATCACGTTGGAGGAGATAAGATTTTCTCTAACATAGATTTACAGTCAGGATACCATCAGGTTAGAATTAAAGAAGAATATATTCATAAAACTTCTTTCAAAACTAGATATGGACACTACGAATTTGTAGTGGTACCTTTTGGTTTAAAAAACGCACCTGCTACATTTATATGTCTAATGAAAAATGTGTTGAGAAAATATCTGGACAAGTTTGTAATTATGTTCATAGATGATGTATTGATTTATTTAAAAACCAAAGAAGAACATGAGGAACACTCAAAAATGGTCTTGCAGACACTTAAGGGAGCATCAACTGTATGCAAAATTAAGTAAATGTGAATTTTATTAGGACAAAGTACAATATTTGGGACATGTAATTTCAGGTGAAGGGATTTCAATTGACCCAGAAAACGTTAAGGCCATCCTAGACTAGCAAGTGCCAAAGGATGTGTCAGATGTTCGATCTTTCATGGGTATCACTGGGTATTACCCTAGATTCATAGAAGGGTTTTCAAGACTTTCCTATCCAATAAATTCTTTACAAAAGAAGGGAATCAGATTTAACTGGACTCAAAAACATCAAGAGAGCTTCGAAAATATAAAACAATTATTAACTACGACACCTATATTGAAGATAAAAGATCCACATAAATATTTTGTGGTATGTACCGATGCGTTAAAGGAAGGGTTAGGAGGAGTGTTATTGCATGATGACTATGTAATTTCTTATGAATCATGTACACTAAAACCTCATGAAAATAACTATGAAACACATGATATATAATTAACCACTATTGTACATGCTTTAAAAATGTGGCCACACTACTTGTTGGGTAGAATATTTTTGTTGAAAACTAATAATATCAACCTTAAGTATTTTTTTAATCAGTGGAACTTGAATGCAAGACATGCAAGATGCTTAGCTTTCCTAAGTGAGTATCATTTTGAGATAAAACATATTAAAGGAAAGGAAAACAAGATAGTAGATGTAATCAACATAAAACTAAATTCAATTTTTAGTAGTAACAAACAAATTGATTTGAAACAAAGAATTAAATCAACAACAAAAAATGATGAAATTTATAGGAAATTACAGGAAAAAATTCAGAATAATAAACTAGTTGATGAAGAATCTAAATTCAGCTGGAACCAAGATGGTTTAGTGCAGTATAAAAACAAAATTATGTTCCAAACAACACAAATTTGAAGAATTTAATATTGACTGAAGTACATAAGGAACCTTATTCAAGTCACCCAGGTTAACAAAATACTATAACATATTTGAAGAAAGAATATTTTTGGCCTGGAATGAAAGTATAAGTAGTTGAATATCTTGTCAGGGGTCTTAAGTGCCAGAAGGTTAAAGATGAGCACCTCACCCAACTCGATTATTGCAGCCAATACCCATTCCTGAGTGGAAATGGGAAGTGATTAGCATGCATTTTAATATAGAACTACTTATAACTAAGAAACACAATGATTTTATAATGTTAGTAGTAGACAAACTCACTAAAGTTGCACACTTTATCCCAGTGAAATCAACTCACAAAGTTATAAACACTGCGGAAATTTTTCATGAAGGAAAACATTAGAATGCATGGGTTACCCAAAACTATCATTTCAAACAGGGATACAAAATTCACTTCAAATTTATGGAAGACTTTGTTCAATGGTTTGGACACTCTATTGAATTTTAGCACCACATATCATCCTCAAACAGACGGTCATACCGAAAGGACTAACCAAATTGTAGAGGATATGTTGTGGATGTATGTGATGGATTGTCCCACCAAGTGGGAAGAATACCTTCATCTGGTTGAGTTTGCATATAGTAATGGTTATTAAAATTCCCTAAAGATGAGTCCCTTTGAGGTGATTTATGGAAGGAAGTGTCGAACACCTGTTAGTTGAGACAACCCGATTGAAAAAATTACTTTGGGTCCATATATGCTAAAAGAAATGGAAGCAATTGTTCAAAAAACAAAATAAAAATGAAAAGTACACAGGATAGACAAAAGAGTTTTGCAGACCTGAAAATAACACATGCAAAATTCAATATACAAGATCATGTTTATATTAAAGTCAAACCCAGAAACAATTTATTAAAATTGGGAAAGAGTACCAAGTTGTCACCACGATATTGTGGGCCATTTCAAGTGCTTGCCAGAGTGGGGCTAGTGGCATATTAGCTTGCACTACTAGCAAATTTAAAAGTACACAATGTATTTCATGTTTCATTATTAAAGAAGTATGTACATGATGTAAATCATATTGTAAAGTGGAATGTGATTCAGGTGGAACCCGAAGGAGAGTTTTAGGTTGAACCGATATGTATTCTCGACAAGAAGAAAACTATGTTGTGGAACCAAGCTATCACTCAGTTTAAAGTGTAGTGGAGGAACTTTAGTCCTAAGTAGGCCACTTGGGAAATGGAAGAAGCCATGAGAAAGGCTTATCCATCCCTATTCCAAAGATGATATGCTCAGATTGGAACACTGAGGATGGTGTTCAGTTCAAGGGGGAGAGAATGTAATGTCCCTCAATTTAGAAACATTTAAATATTTTAATTTTTTATGGTTTATGTTGTGAAATCTTTTGGAAAAAGAATTGTGTGAAAAATATATCAGCATATACATTGATGATGATGAATATTTTTGTAAATATTATTTTTAATTTATTTTATTTAACTAGAAACAAACTGATTAGAGAATCCAATTACAAAGAGTAAATAGTTATTCCATGGGTGAGTAAAAAGGGATAAAAACCACCAGAGTAAATATTGTCCATGAGGACAAGTCTAACCCTACTCCAAAATATGTGGGATATGAGGGAACAAGCTAGCACAAAGTTAGGCCAAGAATATTACCTAGGGTTAGGGATGATGATAACTTGAAAAAATACCTAGGCAAGCTATGGATATACAAGTATAGAGGAATACTTGAGTTTGATAGCTCTGAGAAATAATCAAACTCTAATTTATCTGGAGAAGGTTATACAATTTGCAGTCCTTATGAAATATGATTTAGGCTTGCGGGTGAGAGGAACAAGTAATTGTGGTTGTTCAAGTCTATGGTTGAGAGGAACTGGTTCTTAGTCAGTTTGTTTCCAGTTTTGAAGCGGGCTCAAATATGCTGTAAGATTTATTCATTTTATTATGATTATAGATTACTATAGTGTAGTAGGTACAAAATGTAAACATGTAAAATTTATTATAGTAGATAAAGTCTACTTCTAAGTATTTTTTGTATTCTTTCATCTCTATACTATTGATAATGGAGTATACTTGAATGCTGAGAAATGTTCTTATTTGAAAATAATATTAATTATAGTTTTGCAACAAGGAAAACAAGAAAAATATTGTAAAACCTATAGAATGATTTAGCTGTAAAAGTTTACTTTTATTGCAAAAGGAAAGAAAAGAATACCCCATAATATTTCATACTATTCTTTAAATAGATTTAATCAAGAAACCATGATGGACTCAAAAGAATTCTTGGATAGGAAATATAGTAATATGTTTCATTTTGCAAACGATTATGTGAAATGTTTTCATTTACAAATGTAGACCTAGATGTTTATGATAATACTATGAAATTAATTAATTTATTCTACATGTAATATACAATTAAAAGAAAATCGATTTTCTTTGTTACTCAAATGAAATAAAACCAGGGAAATCACCATAGAATCTTTGAACATAGTTTCAACTAGGTTATAGCATGTTAATCTAATAAAAAAGGAATTGTGCGAGTTATGGGTAAGTCTACTCGATTTTGGAACAAAATTTGGTTCGACCTTAATAGTCAATGGAATCGACGCTTGACCACACAAACTTAGACATATGTTATAAGAAAAGGGTCAAAATAATATTTAAACCTGCATCGATATTCGAACCCTCGACATGGGAGTCTAGCTACGTTAGCCAACCTATTCGCAGGATATCAAGACTTGAATCGATGGGATAGTGTTACCATCGTTGCATTATCAAATTCTGTAACAATCAACGCGAAGTTATGGATCGTTCAATAACTAGTGATATATTAATCCTTGTCAGAGTGTTATATAGGTATGGATTCAAAGATATAAATAATTTATGACCCTTGATATGCATGGGAATTTGGGAATTTAATTTAAGGAGAAAAGAAAAGTTTACCATAAGGGGAAGGATTCTATCATAACCTTTGATCCATAATTTATCCATGCAAAGAAGAGAAGCTATAAGATATACTTTGTAAAAAATGCATAACAAAACAACTAGTAAAGTACCTTGCAACACATTCATTGAAAGAGGATTCATATAAAGTTGACGATAGGTTTGATTTTAAAACTTGACACATGGTATGAAGAGAATAAAGTATTTAAACCTGCCATGAAATTTCTAGGACAAATAGATCAGAATGTCAAGCAATTTTTTGTGTCAATCATTTAACTAACCACATGATACATACAACAAGACCTATTGGAAACTATGCGTAGCATAAAGGTAGAATTATAGAGTATCAAAGAAGATAATGAAAAACTACTTAAGGATGACAAAGAATAGGAAGAGTTAAATGAGATTCTTTTTAAAAACATGACTGATATGAAACAATTCATAAATAAAGGATATACATCCAGTAATGCTAAAAAGGAACTTTCCAATGAAGAATGACACAAGCGTAAGGAGTATGAAGAAAACAATGATAAAACATAATTATTAAATGAAGGAAGTAGTGAGGATAATTCTCATAGCATCACTTTACAAAAAATTATTCCCAAAACTAAGAAAAGGGAATGGCATGAGGAATAATTACTTGGGGAATTTAAGAAAATCAAACCACCCAATTTTGATGGTGAGTCTGAGGAAGGAGCAGAAGCTTGTCTTCTGAACATGAGTAAATATTTCCAAATCTACAAATACCCAAGAGACTTGAGGGCGAGATTAGTTGTGTACCAACTAAACAGAAAAGTTGTTATTTGGTGGAAAGAGACAAAATAAATCAATAATATTAGGAGTAGTGAGTTGAACTGAAAAATATTCAAGAAATATTCTAAACAAAAATATTTAACAGAATGATACTATGATGAAAAGGCTGAGGAGTTCCATGATCTTAAACTCATATTGAGGACTTTGTCACTAAATTTGTGAATCTAATGAGATATGTACCTTACCTCAGAGAGGAGAAGGCAAAATTTTAGTAAGGCACTTGCAGGATTGGGAAAATGTTAGTACCAGGTTGCTGATTGACTGTGGAAGAAGCTACATGTCAGATTATAGAGTAATAGGTCAGCTACAGGATCAGAGGTAAGGTTTAAGGGTTATGGTTACGGTGTTATGGTACTTTCATGGTGATGATAGTATGTGATATGGTACAATTTTATGATGGTATGGTACGTTGATTAGAAGCATCATTGTCTAGCTTGGTATCTGTTTTAATTACATGTTATGATGCATACTTGAGGCTTGGTACATTGTTTTACGAGGTTGTATCTTGGTGACATTGAGGACCATGCTTGAGGCATGTGTTTGAGGGTTTTGGTATATGACTCGAGACACATCATTGGCTACATTGTACATGTTGGTTGAGATCTACTTGTTGAGATACATTTCTTGTTCTATTGTTATATGGTTCATGGTTGATGATATGGTACAAGATTGATGCTTGACATGGTATATGGCTGAGATACATTTCTTCTCATATGGTTTGTGGTACATGGTATGGTATATGGTATGGTATAGGTGTTGATGTACATGGTTGGCACATGGTTGGTACAGATTGATGTGAATGCACATGGTTGGTACATTTGTTTATGTTACAGGTGTTGGTGCATGGTTGATACACTTGTTGTGGTATAGGTGGTGATACAGGTTTGGTGCATGGTTGATGGTACATGTACATTTTGATGCATGGTACAGGTTGATACTTGGTTGAGACACATATCTTGTGATGGTATGTGGTGATGTTGGCACATGATTTGTAGAGGTATGTGTTGGTGATGTTGAGCATATGGTTTGAGATATTCTCTCGGTGATATTGGCATAAGGTGAATGCATATGAGAGTGGATATAATTTCGTGGATAAGATAGTGACAGTGGAAGTGACAATGATAGTGATAGTGGCAGTGGCAATGATAGTGACAGAGTTTGTGGAAGAGTCCATGACAATTGGTCTACACTTATATTTCAGGGCAGCAGGACGAGGCAAGGAAAGGGGGTTGTATCCTCCTTTTGATTGTGCTGGAGAATCAGGGATTTGGAGCTTACTTCAAGTTGGAGCCTGAGAACTAGGTGGTTGTAGCCACCTTCGAGTTGGAGCCGGAGAACCTAGGGGGTTGTATCCTCCTTCTGTTTGGAGCAGGAGAATTCAAAGAGTTGTAGTTTCCTTTAGGTTGGAGCCCGAGAATAGGGGGCTGGATCCTCCTTCCAGTTGCATCTAGAGAATTTGGAAGTCGAAGCTTCATATGAATGAATTATTGATATATATAAGAAATCATTCTGTTGTTTTCCCCCATTTGGGTTTCCACATAAATAATGGTGTATTGTGTTCTTGTTGTGATTTGTATGTGATGTTGCTTATGTTTAAATTCTTATGATATATATGATTGAATGCATTCATAGATGATATAATACTGAACATTGTTGTTAAAGTGAAAAAATATATATTGTGGTTAAAAGTGGTATAAAGTGCTCATAGTGATTCACCCCTCCTCTCAATATTCCAACAATTGGTATCATAGCAGGTTATTTCAAGGAAACAATTTAGCCACTGAAAGGATATCATGAAGGATTTCATGAAATATAGTGAGAATGGAGTACCAATGTTTGATGGTCAGAGTGGTCTAGTGTATGAGATGTGGAGCAGAACAACAAAAACATTTTTGTAGGCATAATGATATGATATTTGGTATTCAGTTGTTATAGGATATGATATTATATAGAAACCCAAGACTGCAACCAAGAAGAGATTGAATAATAAAAACAAAATAGAAATGGATTTCATCATGGAAGGATTACCTGATTCAGTAAAGGACAAAGTGGGAAAATGTTCACCAGCTAAAGAAATATGGGATAAGCTACATAATATCTATTCTTCTGCTATCAAAGAGTCAGAGAATTCCAAAGAAGACACAGAAGAAATTTGCTCATCATTTTAGACATATTCAGAAGAGGAAGAGTACAAAGAGGCAGAAGTTGATTACAGAGAACAATTTATTAGTGCAATTGAATATCTAAGGACTGAAAGAAAAGAAAACAAGACATTCCATGAATAACTAAAGAAGATGGAAGAATCACAAAAATCCAACACCAAGGAAGTCAAGTAGACAATCATGATGCTAAAAGGTCAGCTAGAAGAAGCCAGAAGGATTGAAGAAACTCTCGAGGATCAGAAGCAGTATTTCGAAGCCAAAATAACAACACAGAAGGAAAACTTGAAGATGAAATAATCACATTGAATATCCAATTTGAAGAAGCAAAGAGAATAGAAGAAGTCACGAGGAACCAAATGATGAAGAAAGAACAAGAGGTGGAGAATCTTGAAGAAGAAGTTATTATGTTAAGAGTAAAATTTTTCAAGCTCAACATGAATGTTGAAGAGAAAGAAATATCCACATCATCAGTTGAAGAGATGCCCTCTAGGTTGCCAGAAAGGAAGGATGAAGAGAATCCAAAGGCTTATGCAAAAGTCATTAAAAGTTTGATGAAGAAGGAAGAATGCAAGTCCTTGAAAAAGAACATTCCAGAAGTGAAAAAGACTCAAGAACAAGACTACAAAATAAGATCCTCCACCTTAAAGCCACAAAGAAACCTCAATCATGATCATGATCAACCAAGGAAATAATTCAGAAGGACTACACCACAAAGAAGATCATTCACTCCTAGGTATGTAAATTTATTTTATGGTCATTGTTTTTATTGTACTAACTTTGGACATAAGGTTGCGGATTGTAGGGCTTATGAAAGAAATGTTCAACCAAGAAAATATTATGTGGACCCACATGACAGTGAATGTTACAAATGCCATAACTATGGACACATAAATCATGATTGTAGAAACATGATGGATACTTCTATGAAAGAGAACATTGGTATCATATATAAGAAGGTTTGGAAAATAAAACAAGAACAAGTAAATGAAGATCATATACTCTCAGGACTGGAAATAGTACGAGATGAAGAAAAATATATAGGGAAAAAGGAAGAAGTCAGATACAGGAAGGTTTGGAGAACAAATGAAAAACCAAAAGAACAAGTGAATAAAGACCAGATCCCATAGATCATAGGATTTGCAGTAGTGCGAGGAAGAAAATAAGAATGGGTGAATAACGAACAGGTTCAAGGGATTATAATTTCAGGAATTGTAGTGCAAGATCAACCACAGGCAGAAAGGAAGAAGTCAGATTTTAGAGAGATGACGAGTCTACCGACGAAGATGAAGATTACTCCGCATTAGATTGGGCATTTTTCTAAGCCACTTGGCTTGGATACTCACAGTAAATATGAATATTGAATAGGGGGAGTCAGTGTAGTAGCTACTACAAATTATAGAACCATCCTTCAAGCAGCATGAAGTGTTTACGGAGATAGATTTAGATCAGTTAGACAGAAGATGCAAGGATATATTTAGTACAGGTTGTTCCAGACATACAAATCTTGATGAGAAGATAGACCAAATTGGTGGACACATTTGATTCAATATGATACATAGGAACATGTGATGATCAATTGTAATACATTTAGGTGGAGTTGTCAGAATAACACAATGACATATGGGTCAACATTGTGGACAGTTGAGTAGAAGAGTTATGGATAGTTTGTGACATATGGACAAAGATGGATCAATAAGATACTTAGCATGTATAGAAATCATGGGTCAAAGAAGATGAAAAGCAATGTATGTACAATGGGAATTAGTGTAATCAATTGGAATTATTTTGTCACAGAAAGGCAAGTAGTGACAGGTATATCGAAATAGGGAAACATAAATTGTCAGCAAAATATATATCATTAGAATGAAATCATTTGACAACATGGTCAAGTGAACATGGAAAGTTATTGAAGAAATCATTTTTTGAATGATTTATATATATGCCAGTGAAATTCAAGAGGAAACACAAATGGAAAATGAATAACATTGGAAGAGAGGAAAGGAAACATTTCACGGGTATCCCTACATTGATCTACACAACATCTGGCATAAATTTCAAGTCATCATAGGAAGATATCTAGAGAGGAAGATCAATAGCATGAAGACATGGGATGCATACCCATAGGGGGATTTATTATTTTTCCCATGATTGATATGTGTAGGTACAGTGGCAGGAGGAGACATATCGACATGGGGAGTTAACCTCTAGTCAAAGAGGGAGAGAAAGAACAAAGGCATAGAGAGATTTGTGAAGAGAAAAAACAGAGGCATGAAGACAGGGGGAGAAACCCCAAGGAGATACCCTTTTCCACTGATGTCAAAGGGGGAGAGATATAAATATTGATGAGGATTGATGGTCACAGGGGGATCATGAGCATGAATGTTTCCATGTCTAAGTGTTTCCATCAACATTGGTGTTTACATCAATGTTAAAGGGGAATATTTTTGGACATTTGGTTTGGATAGTTGGTTGTCATTGATGTCAAACCTTGGAGAGTGATATTGGAGATTGATGTCAACCCTTGGAGAAGTCCATAATCCCCAAAGATGTGGAAGAGATCCTTGGACAGTTGGTTATCATTTGTATGATAGAGATTGAAGATGAGATAGTTGGGTACATTTGATATAGTCTACATGTAGCCCAAAAGGTGTGTTTATGGGACCCAAAGTTGATTGAGGAATAATGACATGAAGGACAGTGAAATTTCAGATAAGACTATCATAGATGGATATTACAAGTCGTTATGTTTCCATCGATATGTGGTATTTCACGTGGATCCTCACAATTAGGGAGATATTTCCTTGTGAAGTTGGAAGCCCCAAAGAATGGGCAAGGAGCCCTTGTTTGTTACAAGTCAGTGAGTAAAAGGGAAAAGGGGTTGTAACAAAAAATTCAAGGAGACCTAAGATTAAGGAAATAAGTTACCTAGAAAAAGTATAAATACACCTCAAGGAGTCTCTCATAAGGACACACTCACACACTTACATTGAACATCTTTCTAGTGAATTGTTATGGTCTAATGATTTTTTTATGGTCTATTTTTTGTCTTTTGGTGAATACGACAGGAAGTCTGAGGCAGTGAAGAAAGTGCAAGGAAATAGTGAAATTTTGGGAGCTACAGAAGGCAAGGGTTTTGGAAAAACCCTAATTATTGATATCCTCACGGGTTACACTATACTTGTCTAGGGATTCCCTCGCTTGTTGCACTATACTTGTCTAGAGAGGCACTCATGGGTTTCCCTATGGTTGTCTAGCGAGGAACTTGTAGATTTGGGAAAATGTTAGTACCAGGTCATTGATTGACTGTGGAAGATGCTACAAGTCAGATTACAGAGTAACAGGTCAGCTACATGATCATAGGTAAGGTTTAAGGGTTATGGTTATGGTGTTATGGTACTTTAATGGTGATGATAGTATGTGATATGGTACACTTTGATGATGGTATGGTACATTGATTAGAAGCATCATTGTCTAGCTTGGTATCTGGTTTAGTTACATGTTATGATGCATTCTTGAGGCTTGATACATTGTGTTATGAGGTTGTATCTTAGTGACATTGAGGACTTGGTGACATTGAGGACTTGGAGACATTGAGGTTGTCTATGACTTGAGACACATCATTGGATACATTGTACATGTTGGTTGAGATATAATTGTTGAGATACATTTCTTGGTCTATTGGTATATGGTTCATGATATGGTACAAGATTGGTGCTTAACATGGTATATGGTTGATATACGTTTCTTGGCATATGGTTTGTGGTACATGGTATGGTACATGTGTTGATGTGTATGGTTGGCACATGGTTGGTACATATTGATGTGCATGTACATGGTTGGTACAAGTGTTGATGTTACAGGTGTTGGTGCATGGTTGAGGTACTTTTTGTGTTACATGTAGTGATACATGTTTGGTGCATGGTTGATGCACTTGTTGATGGTACATGTACATGTTGATACATGGTATAGATTGGTACTTGGCTGAGACACATATATTGTGATGGTATGTGGTGATGTTGGTACATGATTGGTATAGGCATGTATTAGTGATGTTGAGCATATGGTTTGAGATATGCTCTCGATGATCTTGGCATGAGGTGCATGCATGATAGTGGATCTAGTTTCATGGATGAGATAGTGACAGCGGTTGTGACAATAATAGTGGCAATGATAGTGATAATGGAAATTACAATGATAGTGCCCGAGTTTGTGGCAGTGATAGTGGCAGAGTCTGTGACACTTGGTCTACACTTATATTTCAGGGTGGCAGGATGGGGCAAGGAAAGGGGGTTGTATCCTCCTTCCAGTTGGTACCATAGAATCAAGGACTTGGAGCTTCCTTCAGGTTGGAGCCTGAGAAGTATGTAGTTGTAGCCACCTTCCGATTGGAGCTGGAGAACCTAGGGGGTTGTAGCCTCCTTCTGGTTGGAGCTATAGAATTCAGGGAGTTGTAGCATCCTTTATGCTGGAGACTAAGAATAGGGAGTTGGAGCCTCCTTCTAGTTGTAGCTGGAGAATTTGGAAGTTGGTGCTTCCTATGAATGAATTCTTGATATATATAAGAAATATTTTTGTGGTTTTCTCCCATTTGGGTTTCAATGTAAATACTAGTGTACTTTGTTCTCGATGTGATTTTGATGTGATTTTTCTTATGTTCACATGCTCATGATATATATGATTGGATGCAATCATAGATGATACATTTATGATATATTGTTGAACAATGTTGTTAAAGTGAAATAATATATATTTTGGTTAAAGTAGTATAAAGTGCTCATACTGATTCACCCCCCCCACCCCCCCCCTCAGTATTCCAGCAACTTATACCGAGACTTTCCTTTAAATAAATAAAAAATTAGGCAATAAATAATATTCAAGAAGAAACAATAGTGAATGGCATTGCTAGAAGTATTGATAACATCAATGTTTCCTTGGAAAATCATCAAGTTGAACATCGATATTCTATTGTGGAGATAAAAGGCATGCTTAATCAGAAGCTTATATCTATATTAATAGACCTTGGTGCACATTTAAGATATATTTCACCTATAGTGGTAGAAAATTACAAATTGGAAAAAGTGAAACATAAGAAATCTTTCTATTTAAATTAGCTACAGGCACAAAAAGGAAAGTTATTGAAATGGTAAAAGATTGTACAATAAATATAGATGGAATGGAAACTAAGTTAGATCTAAACATTTTACCATTAGAATATTATGATTTACTCGTAGACATGGATTGGATGGAAAAACATTCAACTATTGTAAACTGTCTTGAAAAAACTTTTAACTGTTTAGATGATTTCGACAAAAGTAGGACAATAAAAGGAATACAACGGGGTGTGTCGGTAAGATAGATATCTGCTTTGCAGTTAAAAAGGAATTCAAGAAAATGTTGTGAGATTTATGTTGTGCATATATCTGAAAGTGCTTAAGAGTCAAATGAAACCTTGCTAACCAAGGAACCAATACTAATATAGTTCTAGGATGTATTCCTGGAAGAAATTCTAGGATTACCTCCTAGGAAAGACATAGAGTTTACCATAGATTTAGTACCTAGATCAACACCGATGTCTAAATCCCCTTACTGAATGAGAACACCAGAGTTGACTGAACTTAAGATCCAACTTCAATAATTGATGGATACGAAATATATCAGACATAGCGTGTCTCTGTTGGGAGCACTGGTCTAGTTTGTCAAAAATAAAGATGTAACTTTCAGATTGTATATTGATTACAAACAACTTAACAAGATGACAATTAAAAACAAGTATCCATTACCTTGCATTGATGATTTGTTTGATCAAGTTGGAGGAACTAATATTTTCTCTAATATAGATTTGTGATCAGGATACCATTAGGTTAGAATTAAATAAGAAGACATTCATAAAACTGCTTTCAGAACTAGATATGGACACTATGAATTTGTAGTGGTACCTTTTGGTTTAACAAACGCACCTGCTATATTTATGTGTCTAATGAACAATGTGTTGAGAAAATATCTAGAAAAGTTTGTAATTGTGTTCATAGATGATATACTTATCTATTCAAAAACTAAAGAAGAACACGAGGAAAACTTAAAAATGGTCTTGCAGACACTTAGGGAGCATCAACTATATGCAAAATTCAATAAACATAATTGGGGACATGTAATTTCAGGTGAAGGGATTTCAGTTGACTCAGAAAAAGTCAAGGCCATCCTAGATTGGCTAGTCCCAAAGGATGTGTTGGATGTTCGATCTTTCATGGGTATGATTGTGTATTACTGTAGGTTCGTAGAAGGGTTTTCAAAACTTTCCTAACTAATAGATTATTTACAACAGAGGGGAATCCTCAAAAATGTCAAGAGAGCTTTGAAAAGATAATATAATTATTAACTACAACGCCTATATTGAAGATAACATACCCACATAAATATGTTTTGGTTTGTACCGATGCCTCAAAGGAAGGGTTAGGAGGAGTTTATTACATGATGACTATGTGATTGCTTATGAATCACAAAAACTGAAACCTCATGGAAATAACTATGCAACACATGATCTAGAATTAACCATTATTGTACATGCTTTAAAAATGTGGCAACACTACTTGTTGGGTAGGATATTTTTGTTGAAAACAGATAATATCAGCCTTAAGTACTTTTTCGATCAACAAAAATTAAATGCAAGACACAAAATATGCTTAACTTTCCTAAGTGAGTATGATTTTGAGACAAAACATATTAAAGGAAAGGAAAACAAGATAGCATATACAGTCAACAGAAAACTAAATACAATTTTCAGTAGTAACATACAAACTTATGTGAAACAAAGAATTAAATCAACAACATAAAATTATGACATTAATAGGAAATTACAAGAAAAATTTCAGAATAATATATTAGTTGAGGAAGAATCAAAATTCAGCTACAATCAGGATGGTTTAGTGCAATATAAAAACATAATTTATTTTCCAAACAACATAGATTTCAATAATTTAGTATTTTTTGAAGTACATAAAGAAACCTTATTGAAGTCACCCAGGTTACAAAAAGACTATAAAAACTTTCAAGAAATAATATTTTTGGCTTGGAATGAAAGCAAAAGTAACTAAATATCTTGCCAGGTGTCTTGAGTGCCAACAAGTTAAAGATGAGCACCATCACCCAACTAGATTATTGCAGCCAATACCCATTCCTGAGTGGAAATGGGAAGTGATTAGCAAGGATTTTATTACAGGACTACCTATAATTAAGAAACAAAATGATTATATCATGGCGGTAATAGAAAAACTCACTAAGTATTCACACTTTATCCCAATGAAATCAACTCAAAAAGTTATAAACAATGCTGAAATTTTCATAAAGGAAATATTTAGAATGCATGGGTTACCCAAAACTATCATTTCAAACAGGGATACAAAATTCACTTCGAATTTTTGAAAGACTTTGTTCAATGGTTTGGAAGCTCAATTTAATTTTAGCACCTCATATCATCCTCAAACTAGAGGTCAGAATGAAAGGACTAACTGAATTATAGATGATATGTTGTGGATGTATGGTGCCACAAAGTGGAAAGAATACCTTCATTTGGTTGAGTTTGCATATAATAATGGTTACCAGACTTCCCTAAAGATGAGTCCCTTTGAGGTGATGTATGGAATGAAGTGTCAAACACCTATTAGTTGGTATAACCTAGTTGAAATAATTACTTTGGGTCCAGATATGCTAAAAGAAATGGAAGCAATTTGTTCAAAAGAAAAACAAAATTTGAAAAAGTGCACAGGACAGACAAAAGAGTTTTGCAAACCCAAAAGGAACACATGCAAAATTCAATATATGAGATCATGTTTATATTAAATTCAATCCCATAAACAATTCATTAAAATTGGGAAAGAGTGCCAAGTTTTCACCATGGTATTGTGGGCCATTTCAAGTGCTTTCCAGAGTGGGGCCAGTGTCCTATCAGCTTGCATTACCATCCAATTTAAAAGTACACAATGCATTTCATGTTTCATTTTTAAAGAAGTATGTACGTGATGTAAGTAATATTTTAAATTGGAATTGGAATGTGATTCAGGTGGAACCCGAAGGTGAGTTTTAGGTGGAACCGCTACGTATTGTGGACAAGAAGAAAACTGTGTTGCGGAACTGAGTCGTTGCTCATGTTAAAGTGTAGTGGATTCACTTTAGTCTTGAGGAGGCTACTTGGGAAATGGAATTAGTCATGATAAAGGCATATCCATTGATCTGTAATTGATCTTTTAAGGACTATGGTTAAGTTTATGCATGAGTTGATTTACCATTTAGGAATTAAGAGAAGAAGAAGATTTTAGTGAAATAATGTTGTAGCCACCATAAATAATGCATAAAAGAAAGTAAGAACTAAGAAAAAAAAACCATAATGCCAATATTGTTAACGTAGTTTGACAAGAGTTGCCTACGGCTCCGAGCCTTTGTCTCAGTGGGGGAGGCTTTCTTATTAATCTTCAATGCTTCAAAAATACATCAGAAGTACATCAAATGGATTATAAAATAGTATGGTTGTGTTCTACTCGACCTTATGTATCCAAAACAAATGATGACATGGAAAAATGATGAGCGTAGCTCCTGGAAATGGCCTCTAAAATTTGTTTCCTCAATGGCTTCCCTGCATAAAAATGGCTTAAGCTTCACAATTCTTCATCATTCTCCTGTATTTGAACCTCCTTTCCATGGAAAAAAGGCATGATTAAGAATATTTTGAGTTGGGGGTTGAAATCCCAACTTCCCCCCTCTTTCTTGGCTCTTTTTGGGCTCAGATCCTATTTTCTAGGCAAAAATTCACTAAAATCAGGCCCAGATTTGTTAAAATCCTCCAAATTTGGCCAAATCCACCAGATTTGGTAAAATCCTCCAAATTTGGCCAAATCCACCAGATTTAGTAGAACTAGCATAGTCCCAAAATCCTAGGCTTCTGGTCATATGGCGCCCCTTGTGACTAGGGCCCTAAAATTTCAACCTAGCCCACATTGGGCAAATTTAGGTTGGCACGTGGCGCCCCTATGATTTGGCCATGTGTCACCTCCTAATTATCCCAAGCCACGTCAGCCTGCCCAATCATCCGCCATGTCAGCATCCATAATACCATGTCATCTTGCCTATTCATCTTCCACGTCAGCATCCGTACTACCACATCAACTTTCCAAGTCAGTTGCCACGTCAACATCCATATTGCCACGTCGGCCTTCCGTACTGCCACATTAACATTCTGTACTGCCACGTTAGCCTTCCATACTGACATGTGTCTTGCTATCATTGGCCCATGTCACTTCTATACCGCCATGTGTCACCTCCATACAGTTCCATGTGTCAACTCCATATAGTGCCATGTGTCACTTCCGCATAGTTCCACGTGTTAATTTTTTTAGTGGTCCAAATCACCCCTGAAAATTCCAAAACTGTCTGACACGTGGAACGTCCTAGTGATGCCACATGTCACACTAACATCATCATGACATAATGTTGACGTCATCTTCCACGTCAGTTGTACAACCTTTGACTAGTTGACTTGGACCTTTGACTTTTTGTTTGTTTGGGAAAACATTTAGAAAGTGATAACTTTCGCATACGGTGTCCATTTTTAGAAAAAAATAAATATATATTGTTAGAATCGACACAACGAGACCTACACAATGGTGTTGGTTTCGTCCAATTCAGAGAATTTTGAAATTTTGGCCTTCTTGGATCCATTTTGGTTCATTCCTCCCCACTAAGACCTTTTGGTCCTCCAAAAGGATATTAACCAGTCATCAAGTGTGGGATAGGCCTCCCTACTTTTCCTTTGTATTTAAACTTTGTCTTGTGCACCTGTCACATCTTAATCAATTGCATAATAACCATGACAACTAAAGCATATTGTTAGCCATTTGAACTCATTCACATCTTACCGAGTCCACTACCATCCATGTAGAAAACATTAGCAACGATAATATCATAAATATGACTGAAATTGAACCAATATGTTTTCCGAGCTTGCACGCCATTAACTTATCTTGAAGAAACGTATGATTGAACTCCCATCCTACAACCATCTCATGTTCATGCTTAAGATCAACTTCTTTTCTTGGCACAGTTATAGGTGTATTTCTTACATAAGTTTCCTTCTTTAATTGTTCCATTGTTATAAGAGATTGATTTGCTTTTATATGATGAGAATGTAAAACATATTCAGTTCCCTTTTTAAACAAGTGATATTGATTATGTTCCCCATAGAAGATTGTTTTGCGATCATATAAATAATGGCTTCCTAATACCATTCCACATGTTTCTAGCGGCAACACATCACATATTATTTCATCCACATACTTAGATGTAATTGCAAACTTAATGATACATTGCTTTGTTATGGGCAATTTATGATCTTTGCTTATCCAATTTAGTGAATAGGGTTTGTGATGCATATTTTCTAATCCCAATTTCTTAACCACTTCTTCTTAAATTAAGTTAGATTGAGATCCACTATCTATCAATGTATCAATATTAGTATGTTTCATTATGACCCTTATATGAAACAATTTAATTCTTGAATCAAAACCGTCACTAATTTTACCTGTCAAACCAACCGTTGTAATCTTAGACTCATCACCTGAATCCGATCCCAAGTCTGTTGGTCGTGTTGTTGTTGCAAATTTTTTCCTCCCTTTCCTCTCTTTGAACCACTTCAGTCTCTTCTCTGGGTGCAATGCTCATAATCGTGCCCTTCTTTCTTGTAATGCTTGCAAGAGAGCTTCTCTTCCTTCACTATCTCTGAATTTGCTTTCTTCTAATTCCCTTTTCCTTTTCCATCTTTCTTTGAAGATGATTCCCCTAATACACTAACTCCAGTTTTTCCCGTTTCAATATATGTTGCTTGAACATAAAGCTCATCAAGATTATTAGGTCCAAACATAAACACAGTATTATGAATATAAGCAGGCAAACCTCCTATATACTTCATAAGAGTTTCTTGTGTAGTCAATGGAACATCTAACATCAAATCCATCTTACGAAATCCATCTGTATATTCCTGCATCGATTGTACTTTCCTTAAATTAAGACTTCACCATTCAATTAAAGTCTTTTCCTTATACCCTAGAGGATATAAATGTTTTCTAAGTTCAGAAATAAAATCATGCCATGATGGAAAAATCTTACCAACTTGTTGAGTTCCATGTTGCATCTTAATGTGCCACTAGATAAGAGTTGTGCCTTCAAGACAAAGTGATGTCAATCTAATTTTGGTTGCCTCATGTTTGATTTGTTTCACATTACAATATACCTCCATTTGTCTAACCCAGTTTTCATTTTTCTCAACATTAACTTCGCCATCATACATAGGCAAAACAAATTTTACATCAAGTTTAAGTAATGGCATATCAAGCTTATATTTATGAGAATGTTTTCTTGAAGAAGTAGTATTCGAACTTGTACTTCAAGAAGAATAAGATGGAGATGAAGGAGGTGAAGGAAGAGATTTTGGAGGGTCCTCTCCTTCTTCACTTTTGGCTTTCTTTGAAGATTTTGATAAAAATCCTCCCAATTTGGCCAAATCCGCCAGATTTACCAAATGGGTAGAAATCCACTAAAATCAGGACCAAATTTGGTAAAATCATCCAAATTTGACCAAATCCGCCAAATTTAGCACAACTGGCACAACCCCCAAATCCTGGGCTCCTGGTCATATGGCGCCCCTTGTGACCAAGGCCCTAAAATTTTGACCAAGCCAACATTGGGAAAATTTGGGCTGCCACGTGGTGCCCTCTAATTTTGCCACATTTCACCTCTTGATTAGCTCAAGCCACGACAACCTACCCAGTCAGCCGCCACATCATCCTACCTAGTTAGCCGCCACATCAACATCTGTATTTCCACGTCATTCTTCCTAGTCAGTTGCCACGTCAACATCCATACTGCCACATGTCTTTCTTTCACTAGCCCATGACACGTGTGTGCCGCCAAATGTCACCTTCGTACAGTTACATGTGTCACCTCCGTACAATGCCACGTGTCACTTTTGTATAGTGCCACATGTCAAGTTTTTTAGTGGTCCAAATCACCTCTGAAAAATGCCAAAAATGACTGACACATGGAAGGTCCTAGTGTTTCCACGTGTCACGCTGACGTCAACATGACATACTGCTGATGTCATTATGCAAACCCCACCCTCTCCTAGGGTCCGCGTGACCTGTCGATATAGGATTGTTCACAATCGAGAGTCAAATCGGCTCTTTAGGCTTTGTTGAGCCCCCAAAATCCCATACATAGGTCCCTTTATTCCCTAGACCCTTTTCACTCTGGCCAACTCCTCACGTGACCAAGAGATGTGACCAGGTGCCGAGAACAACGCGCTATTTCGGTGCTCTGGGATTTGACAAATTTTGAAGCAGTATGCCCCAACTCTCCCAGAGTGATAAACCTCCTGAATCCTCAATCTAATGCCAAACATCCCTTCCAGTCAATGACTGGGATTCACTCTGGCTCCCAACCCTTTGGGAGTCTTCCGCTAATACTTTCCCATACACCCTCCATAGTAATAAGGCTTCAAACCTCCAGATATTCTAATGCGTGTCCACTGTGATGGACGACCCGAATGAACTACGACCTTCAAGATCTATTCCAACCCTGCGCCTTGTCTTCTCCTAAACTACGAACCAACGAAGTTCAGATCTGCTACCCATGTGTCTTCTGCATCCGAAGGCTAGGAATTGCTTCGATCTTCAAGCATTCGGATTTTCTCTCTCCAAGAGATCAAATTTTCCCTGGAGTGTCTGTCCTCCTAAGTGCAGGATCTAGTGACACCTATCCACCGAGATCAACGATGGAGATGAGATCCATTGATCACAACTCTGAGAGTCTTCAATACTCTACGTTCTATTTCCTTCAGAGAATTATACCTCCGGACCTCCAGATATGCTGACACACGTCCCTTTCAAATGGACGGTGGAGATGGACTCCTACGCTTTGGAGCTTCGGGTGGAATGCAACCCTCCACACTTCAGTTCTCCTGGACTGCTGGTCTTCGGGATCTAGTGATATTTTGACACGTATCATTTGGGATTGGATGAATTTGATTAGCTTTGGCCTTCAGGACTTCATGGGTCCCGACCCACTCCAAATCACCCAAACATGCGAAGTCCGAAGGAATTCCCTGATTAACTCTTGCGCAACTCCTCAAGATATCATGGACGTCAGATCTCCTATAACTCCCGAATGGATATCGACCGTTGATTTCCACTTTTCGTTAACCCCTCCTTTGCGCTCCACACACAACTTATGTCGAACACGCAAAGTCTTAACAACTTACAGGGTTAAACCTCATACAACTTACCTG
The DNA here is from genome assembly GCA_009831015.1 of Picea engelmannii. Taxonomy (NCBI): domain Eukaryota; kingdom Viridiplantae; phylum Streptophyta; class Pinopsida; order Pinales; family Pinaceae; genus Picea; species Picea engelmannii. The sequence continues at coordinate 351,236 of ML787017.1, forward strand.
GATAGGTCACCTGTCGTTCCTCGCACCTAGATCCAACAATGAGGATCTATTCTCGTCCGTGTGTGCTCCTCCTTGAGTCTGGAATTTTATATAATGGTCTATATCATTCTTGACAACAGATCTGACGACTGTTGTAGCTTCTCCTCCTGTGCGAATGTTGCGCTTTCCTTCCGATGAAGGATTTCTCAAAATTTTTCAAAGGCTTGGCCTTTGATCCTTCTCCTCAGCAAGCCTACTCCTCGGCCTACGCTGCACCTCCTGAGCTTGAAATGATTTAAAATTCAAAAGAGATGGGCCCTTTGAATGTTTCCCTCCTGCAGGGTTGTCAACTTGGCCTCTACTCGCATTCCTGGAAACCACTGCTCTTCTTGAGCATTGAGCTTGAAATAGGCTCACTTGTGCTCACCTTGTGCTTCCTCCACAACCTGAACCTTAAAGGGTTCTCAACCTCTGCACTCCCTACAGATACTTTATGCAAAATGGCACTTACTCCCTTGAGCTTTGAACTTGCTCAACTTTTCTAAGGGTCTCGACCCTTGTCTTCTCCAACAATTTCCCATGCCCTCCTAGCACCTCGACGTTCTCCTTCATGAGATCGGACTCAAATATTTTTAGAAAATATTTATGTGCACTTCTTGCAATTGTCTTCCTTGAGACCTCCTCAACACTTAATAAAAGTGTTGGCCCGACACACTCCTTGCTCGGGTCTTATCCAAGCTTATCTCTCCTCTTATGGAATCAACGCTTGGCTACACAAACTTAGACATATGTTATAAGAAGAAGGTCAAAATAATATTTAAACCCTCGTCGATATTCAAACCCTCAACATGGGAGTCTAGCTGCATTATCCAACCTATTCAAACTATGCAAAAAATCGTTTCTTGTTACCATACAAGTTTTTTTGAAATGTTAAAATAGTTCTATAACAAACTATGCATATAAATCTTGATACACAAGTTTTCAAAAGAAAATTAAAATGAAAATAATCACACGCAATATCAAGGAGATAATTGAAACAAAGTAAACATGTAACACAATATTAATTACCATAACCATAAGGTAAAAAGTTTTCGACTAAGTCGACTGTAATCAAGCCATTATCAGAAGAACAAAGTAATCCTTGAGTGAAACAAAACAAGGACCTCTCGACGAAGCAAGAAGAGCATTATTTTCACCGTTAAAAGATATCACATATAGTAATAAATACTCCATTAACAAAGTATCAATGATATATATACATGTCATAATACCTTGGAAGCTCGATACCCCAACTCCTTTGATTGGAGAACGAATTAAATTCTGGGTTATTTCCCAAGGTCAAACGACTAGTTTAAAAAACGAAAATTGTGATAAGATAATCTGTGGAAAACCCACTAGAAACGAAATTAGAAGATTTGAATATAACAAATGATATTAAAATATAGGTTTAAACTTATCAATAGTAAGAAGTCAAAGGACCTCACCAGGGTAGAGTCATATCCTGGTCAAAACCATTCCTTACAATTCAAAGTTGCAGAACAAAAATAGAAACCCTGGAATGTTAGAGACGAACCAAAGTCTCCAACTCTTGCATCACTGAAACAATAGAATGTTGGAGAAGTTGTGGTATTCTCGTATACCAAGACCCATTAAAGAGAAAACATACTGGTTAGGTCCGACTGAAAATGTATTGAATGGCGCCAAACAATGTGGAAAACAACTTAGAGGACTTGATACCCAAGTCATGGTTTACTTGGAGTCTACCTCGATTTAAACCATATAGGAAATTACAGGATATCAATACTTGAATGCGACGCGATAGTGGTACCATCATTGTGTTGGAAAATTATCTGAGTCTCGGATTGAGGGTTTTACATTCAACGTGGAGTTATGGATCGTTCTATAACTAGTGATATATTAATACTTGTCAGAGTGTTATATAGGTATGGATTTAAAGATAAATATATTTATTATAGATCGCGTTGGAAAATATTAATAATAATGAGTATATGGTTATATGTTTAATATATATAGAAAGACATATATAACTTATGACCCTTGATATGCATGGGAATTGAATTTAAAAACAAAAGAAAAGTTTACCATAAGGGGAAGGATTCTATCCTAACCTTTGGTCCATAATTTATCCATGAAAAGAAGAGAATCTATAAGATATACTTTGTAAAAAAATGCATAACAAAACAACTAGTAAAGTACCTTGCACTACCTACACTGAAAGAGGATTCATGTAAAGTTGATGACCAGTTTGATGTTAAAACTTGACACATGGGATGAAGAGTATAGAGTCTTTAAACCTGCCATGACATTTCCAGGACAAATAGATCATAATGTCAAGTAATATCTTGTGTCAATCATTTAATTAACTACATGATAAGTACAACAAGACCTGCATACGACTGCAAATAATAATAATAATAATAATACTAATAATTGTATGGTTATGGGAGACATCACAAATAGTATCAGAGCATGGTTTAAACACTACGACCTTATGGGATCAAAACGAACAAAATATTTGCTTATGTATATATAGTTAAAAAGAAAAATAATTGAAATCAATCGTGGTTTGCATATATCATAATCGAATAACAAAGTTTTATGGATAAAGAACCTAGTAAATCAAAACCAAGCGGACCACAGATGTATGTGGAACTAAACAATGAACAACCACAAGATAAATTTATAGAAATGTTGGAACTGTGCATAACATAAAGGCATAATTACAAAGTATCAAGGTAGATATTGAAAAACTACTTAAGGCTAGCAAAGAACAAGAAGAGTTAAATGAGATTCTTCTTAAAAACATGACCGATATGAAACAATTTAGACAGATAGGACTAACTTCCATTAATGCTAAAAATGAACTTTCCAATGAAGAATCACACAAGTGCAAGGATTATAAAAAAAACATTGATAAACCATCTAATTATTAAATGAAGGAAGTAGTGAGGATAATTATCATAGCAACACTTTACAAAAATGTGTGCCCACAACTAAGAAAAGGAAATGACATGAGAAAGAATTAATTGGGGAATTTAAGAAAATCATATTACCCAGTTTTGATGGTGAATCTAAGGAAGGAGAAAAATATTGGCTTCTGAACATGAGAAAATATTTCCAAATCTACAATTACCCAGGAAACTTGAGGGCCAGATTAGCTGCGTACCAACTAAATGGAAAAAGTTGTTATTTGGTGGCAAGAGATAAAAACAATCAATAAGATCCAGAGTAGTGAGTTGAACTGGAAAATGTTCAAGAAATATTTTAAACAATGTTTTTTAATAGAACGATACTATGATGAAAAGGTTAAGGAGTTCCATGATCTTAAACTAGGACAAATGTCTATTGAGGGCTTTGTCACTAAATTTGTAAATTTGATGAGATATGTACGTTATCTCAAAGAGAAGAAGGAAAATATCAACGGTTCATGAGTTGTTTTCCTCAAGCATACAAAGATAAAATTGAATTTCTCAATCCAAATACAATGGATGAAGTAATACGTCATGCTAAATTATGATTTACTCAATTTAAACATAGATATGAAAATACAAAAACATGGCAGCATAAAAACAAGGATAAGTTTGATCCTAGGAAGAAACAATTTAAGCATCCTCGACAACCATCACATAGTGCACCAGTTAGGAGAAATAGATTCAATAGAAAACAAAGTGTATCAGTCCAGAACAACAATAAACCTACAGATTTAGTAAACAAGGCATTTAGATAGACAATTAGGCTTCCTCTTCAATGTTGGGGTTGCAAAGAACCTCACACATACTGAGACCATCCTTTAAATAAAAACAAAAATCAGCTAGTACATAATATTCAATAAGTAACAACAGTGAGTGACATTGCTAGAAGTATGCATAAGATCAATGCTAGCTTGGAAAATCGACAAGTTGACCATCAATCTTCTATGGTGGAGATAGAAAATATGCTAAATCAGAAACTTGTATCTATATTAATAGACCCTAGTGCAACTTTAATCTTTATTTCACCTACAATGGTAGATAATTACAAATTGGAAAAAGTTAAACATAAGAAATCTTGGCTAGTTCAATTATCTACAGGCATAAAAATGAAAGTTATTGAAATGGTAAAATATTGTACAGTAAATATGGATGGAATGGAAACTAATTTAGATCTAAACATTTTACCATTAGGATATTATGATTTACTCGTAGGCATGGATTGGATAGAAAAACATTCAACTATTGTAAATTGTCGTGAAAAGACTTTTAACTGTTTAGATGATTTCAGAAAAAAGTAGGATAGTAAAAGGAATACCGAGGGTGTGTCGATAAGAGAGATCTTAGCTTTGCAATTAAAAAGGAATGAAAGAAAAGTTGTGAGATTTATTTTGTGCATATATATGAAAGTGTTGAAGAGTCAAATGAAAACTTGCTAACCAAGGACTCAATACTAAGAGAGTTCCACGATGTATTCCCGTAAGAAATTGCAGGATTACCTCCTAGGTGAGACATAGATTTTACCATAGATTTAGTACCTGGATCAACACCGGTGTCTAAATACCCTTATCGAATGAGTACCCTAGAGTTGAATGAAATTAAGACGTAACTTCAAGAACTGATAGATAAGTAGTATATTAGACCTAGTGTGTCTCTATAGGGAGCACCGATCTTGTTTGTAAAAAAGAAAGATGGAAATTTCCGATTGTGTATTGATTACAGACAACTTAACAAGATGAAAATTAAAAACAAGTATCCACTACCTCACACTGATGATTTGTTTGATCAAGTTGGAGGAGATAAGTTTTTCTCTAACATAGATTTGCAGTCAGGATACCATCAGGTTAGCATTAAAGAAGAATATATTCATAAAATTGCTTTCAAAACTAGATATGGACACTACGAATTTGTAGTGGTACCTTTTGGTTTAAAAAACACACTTGCTACATTTATGTGTCTAATGAAAAATGTGTTGAGAAAATATCTAGACAAGTTTGTAATTATGTTCATAGATGATGTATTGATTTATTCAAAAACCAAAGAAGAACATGAGGAACACTAAAAAATGGTCTTGCAGACACTTAGGGAGCATCAACTGTATGCAAAATTAAGTAAATGTGAATTTTATGAGGACAAAGTACAATATTTGGGACATGTAATTTCATGTGAAGGGATTTCAATTGACCCAGAAAAAGTTAAGGCCATCCTAGACTAGCAAGTGCCAAAGGATGTTTCAGATGTTCGATCTTTCATGGGTATCACTAGGTATTACCATAGATTCATAGAAGGGTTTTCAAAACTTTACTAACCAATAAATTCTTTACAAAAGAAGGGAATCAGATTTAACTGGACTCAAAAACATCAAGAGAGCTTCGAAAATATAAAACAATTATTAACTACGACACCTATATTGAAGATAGAAGATCCACATAAATATTTTGTGGTCTGTACCGATGCCTCAAAGGAAGGGTTAGGAGGAGTGTTATTACATGATGACTATGCAATTTCTTATGAATCACGTACACTAAAACCTCATGAAAATAACTATGCAATGCATGATATGTAATTAACCACTATTGTACATGCTTTAAAAATGTGGCGACACTACTTGTTGGGTAGAATATTTTTGTTGAAAATTAATAATATCAACCTTAAGTATTTTTTCGATCAACGGAACTTGAATGCAAGACATGCAAGATGCTTAGCTTTCCTAAATGAGTATGATTTTGAGATAAAACATATTAAAGGAAAGGAAAACAAGATAGTAGATGCACTCAACATAAAACTAAATGCAATTTTTAGTAGTAACAAACAAATTGATTTGAAACAAAGAATTAAATCAACAACAAAAAATGATGAAATTTATAGGAAATTACAGGAAAAATTTCAGAATAATAAACTAGTTGATGAAGAATCTAAATTCAGCTGCAACCAAGATGGTTTAGTGCAGTATAAAAACACAATTATGTTCCAAACAACACAAATTTGAAGAATTTAATATTGATTGAAGTACATAAGGAACCTTATTCAAGTCATCCAGGTTAACAAAATACTATAACATATTTGAAGAAAGAATATTTTTGGCCTGGAATGAAAGTATAACTAGTTGAATATATTGTTAGGGGTCTTAAGTGCCAACAAGTTAAAGTTGAGCACCTCACCTAGCTCGATTATTGTAGCCAATACCCATTCCTAAGTGGAAATGGGAAGTGATTAGCATGTATTTTAATATAGAGCTACCTATAACTAAGAAACACGATGATTTTATAATGTTAGTAGTAGACAAACTCACTAAAGTTGCACACTTTATCCCAGTGAAATCAACTCACAAAGTTATAAACATTGTGAAAATTGTTCATGAAGGAAAACATTAGAATGCATGGGTTACCCAAAACTATCATTTCAAACAGGGATACAAAATTCACTTCAAATTTATGGAAGACTTTGTTCAATGGTTTGGACACTCTATTGAATTTTAGCACCACATATCATCCTCAAACAGACGATCATACCGAAAGGACTAACCAAATTGTAGAGGATATGTTGTGGATGTATGCGATGGATTGTCCCACCAAGTGGGAAGAATACCTTCATCTGGTTGAGTTTGCATATAGTAATGGTTATTAAAATTCCCTAAAGATGAGTCCCTTTGAGGTGATTTATGGAAGGAAGTGTCGAACACCTATTAGTTGGGACAACCCGATTGACAAAATAACTTTGGGTCCATATATGCTAAAAGAAATGGAAGCAATTGTTCAAAAAACAAAAAAAAATTGAAAAGTACATAGGATAGACAAAAGAGTTTTGAAGACCTGAAAATAACACATGCAAAATTCAATATACAAGATCATGTTTATATTAAAGTCAAACCCATAAACAATTTATTAAAATTGGGAAAGAGTACCAAGTTGTCACCACGATATTGTGGGCCATTTCAAGTGCTTGCCAGAGTGGGGCTAGTGGCATATTAGCTTGCACTACTAGAAAATTTAAAAGTACACAATGTATTTCATGTTTCATTGTTAAAGAAGTATGTACATGATGTAAATCATATTGTAAAGTGGAATGTGATTCAGGTGGAACCCAACGGAGAGTTTTAGGTTGAACCGATATGTATTCTGGACAAAAAGAAAAATATGTTGTGGAGCCGAGCTATCACTCAGGTTAAAGTGTAGTGGAGGAACTTTAGTCCTAAGTAGGCCACTTGGGAAATGGAAGAAGCCATGAGAAAGGCTTATCCATCCCTATTCCAGAGATGATATGCCCAGATTGGAACACTAAGGATGGTGTTCAGTTGAAGGGGGAGAGAATGTAATGTCCCTCCATTTAGAAACATTTAAATATTTTAATTTTTTATGGTTTATGTTGTGAAATCTTTTGGAAAAAGAATTGTGCGAAAAATATATTAGTGTATACATTGATGATGATGAATATTTTTGTAAATATTATTTTTAAATTATTTTATTTAACTAGAAACAAACTGATTAGAGAATCCAATTACAAAGAATAAATAGTTATTCCATGGGTGAGTAAAAAGGGATAAAAACCACCAGAGTAAATATTGTCCATGAGGACAAGTTTAACCCTACTCCAAAATATGTGGGATATGAGGGAACAATCTAGCACAAAGTTAGGCCAAGAATATTCCCTAGGGTTAGGGATGAGGATAACTTGAAAAAAGACCTAGGCAAGCTATGGGTATACAAGTATAGAGGAATACTTGAGTTTGATGGTTCTAAGAAATAATCAAACTCTAATTTATCTGGAAAAGGTCATACAATTTGCAGTCCCTATGAAATATGATTTAGGCTTGTAGGTGACAGAAACAAGTAATCGTGGTTGTTCAAGTCTATGATTGGGAGGAACTGGTTCTTAGTCAGTTTGTTTCCAGTTTTGAAGTGGGCTCAAATATGCTCTAAGATTTATTCATTTTATTATGGTTATAGATTACTACAGTGTAGTAGGTAAAGAATGTAAACATGTAGAATTTATTACAGTAGATAAAGTCTACTTCTAAGTATTTTTTGTATTCTTTCATCTCTATACTATTGACAATGGAGTATACTTGAATGCTGAGAAATGTTCTTATTTGAATATAATATTAATTATAGTTTTTCAACAAGGAAAATATAGTAAAACCTGTAGAATGATTTAGCTGCAAAAGTTTACTTTTATTGCAAAAGGAAAGAAAATAATACCCCATAATATTTCATACTATTCTTTAAATATATTTAATCAAGAAACCAGAATGGACTCAAAAGAATTCTTGGATAGGAAATATAGTAATATGTTTCATTTTGCAAATGATTATGTGAAATGTTTTCATTTACGAATGTAGACCTAGATGTTTATGATAATACTATGAAATTAATTAATTTATTCTGCATGTAATATACAAGTAAAAGGAAATCGATTTTCTTTGTTAATCAAATGAAATAAAACCAGGGAAATCACCATAGAATCTTTGAACATAGTTTCAATCAGGTTATAGCATGTTAATCTAATAAAAAAGGAATTGTGCGAGTTATGGGTAAGTCTGCTCGATTTTGGAACAAAATTTGGTTCGACCTTAATAGTCAATGGAATCGATGCTTGACCACACAAACTTAGACATATGTTATAAGCAAAGGGTAAAAATAATATTTAAACCTGCATCGATATTCGAACCCTCGACATGGGAGTCTAGCTACGTTAGCCAACCATGCAATAAATCATTGCTTGTAACCATGCAATAAATCATTGCTTGTCTACGTCGAGTTTAACCAAATAGGAAATCGTAGGATATCAAGACTTGAATCGATGGGATAGTGTTACCATCGTTGGATTATCAGATTCTCTAAGTCTTGGATTGAGGGTGTAACAATCAACGCGGAGTTATGGATCGTTCAATAACTAGTGATATATTAATCCTTGTCAGAGTGTTATATAGGTATGGATTCGAAGATATAAATAATTTATGACCCTTGATATGCATGGGAATTTAATTTAAGGAGAAAATAAAAGTTTACCATAAGGAGAAGGATTCTATCTTAACCTTTGATCCATAATTTATCCATGCAAAGAAGAGAAGCTATAAGATATACTTTGTAAAAAATGCATAACAAAACAACTAGTAAAGTGCCTTGCAATACATTCATTGAAAGATGATTTATGTAAAGTTGACGATAGGTTTGATTTTAAAACTTGACACATGGTATGAAGAGAATAAAGTCTTTAAACCTGCCACGACATTTCTAGGACAAATAGATCGGAATGTCAAGCAATCTCTTGTGTCAATCATTTAACTAACCACATGATACGTACAACAAGACCTGCATACGACTATATATATATATATATATATAGTTAAAAAACAAAAGATTTGACGTCAATTATGTTTTGCACTTATCAGAATCGAATAAGAGAGTGTCATGGAAACCAAAAGCTAACTATATAGGACTATTGGAAACTATGCATAGCATAAAGGTAGAATTGCATAGTATCAAAGAAGATAATGAAAAACTACTTAAGGATGACAACGAATAGGAAGAGTTAAATGAGATTCTTCTTAAAAACATGTCTGATATGAAACAATTCATAAATATAGGATATACATCCAGTAATGCTAAAAAGGAACTTTCCAATGAAGAATGACACAAGCGTAAGGATTATGAAGAAAACAATGATAAAACATAATTATTAAATGAAGGGAGTAGTGAGGATAATTTTCATAGCAACACTTTACAAAAAATTGTTCCCAAAACTAAGAAAAGGGAATGGCATGAGGAATAATTACTTGGGGAATTTAAGAAAATCAAACCACCCAATTTTGATAGTGAGTCTGAGGAAGGAGTAGAAGCTTGTCTTCTGAACATGAGTAAATATTTCCAAATCTACAAATACCCAAGAGACTTGAGGGCTAGATTAGTTGTGTACCAGCTAAACAAAAAATTTGTTATTTGGTGAAAGAGACAAAATAAATCAATAATATTAGGATTAGTGAGTTGAACTGAAAAATATTCAAGAAATATTCTAAACAAAAATATTTAACAAAATGATACTATGATGAAAAGGCTAAGGAGTTCCATGATCTTAAACTCAAACATATGTCTATTGAGGACTTTGTCACTAAATTTGTGAATCTAATGAGATATGTACCTTACCTCAGAGAGGAGAAGGCAAAATTTTAGTGAGGCACTTGCAGGATTGGGAAAATGTTAGTACCAAGTTGCTGATTGTCTGTGGAAGAAGCTACATGTCATATTATAGAGTAGTAGGTTAGCTACAGGATAAGAGGTAAGGTTTAAGGGTTATGGTTACAGTGTTATGGTACTTTCATGGTGATGATAGTATGTGATATGGTACAATTTTATGATGGTATGGTACGTTGATTAGAAGCATCATTGTCTAGCTTGGTATCTGTTTTAGTTACATGTTATGATACATACTTGAGGCTTGGTACATTGTTTTATGAGGTTGTATCTTGGTGACATTGAGGACCATGCTTGAGGCATGTGTTTGAGAGTTTTGGTATATGACTTGAGACACATCATTGGCTACATTGTACATGTTGGTTGAGATCTACTTGTTGAGATACATTTCTTGTTCTATTGTTATATGGTTCATGGTTGATGATATGGTACAAGATTGATGCTTGACATGGTATATGGTTGAGATACATTTCTTCTCATATGGTTGGTACATGTGGTGATACAGGTTTGGTGGATGGTTGATGGTACATGTATAGTTTGATGCATGGTACATGTTGGTACTTGGTTGAGACACATATCTTGTGATGGCATGTGGTGATGTTGGCACATGATTTGGAGAGGTATGTGTTGGTGATGTTGAGCATATGGTTTGAGATATTCTCTCGAAGATATTGGCACAAGGTGAATGCATATGAGAGTGGATCTAATTTCATGGATGAGATAGTGACAGTGGTAGTGATAGTGATAGTGACAGTGGAAGTGACAATGATAGTGATAGTGGCAGTGGCAATGATAGTGACAGAGTTTGTGGAAGAGTCCATGACAATTGGTCTACACTTATATTTCAGGGCAGCAGAACGAGGCAAGGAAAGGGGGTTGTATCCTCGTTCTGATTGTGCTGGAGAATCAGGGATTTGGAGCTTCCTTCAAGTTGGATTATGAGAACTAGGTGGTTGGAGCCACCTTCGAGTTGGAGCCGGAGAACCTAGGGGGTTGTATCCTCCTTCTGTTTGGAGCAGGAGAATTCAAAGAGTTGTAGTTTCCTTTAGGTTGGAGCCTGAGAATAGGTGGTTGGATCCTCCTTCCAGTTGCATCTAGAGAATTTGGAAGTCGAAGCTTCCTATGAATGAATTATTGATATATATAAGAAATCATTCTGTTGTTTTCCCCCATTTGGGTTTCCACGTAAATAATGGTGTATTGTGTTCTTGATGTGATTTTGATGTGATGTTGCTTATGCTTAAATGCTTATGATATATATGATTGAATGCATTCATAGATGATACATTGATGATATACTACTGAACATTGTTGTTAAAGTGAAAAAATATATATTGTGGTTAAAAGTGGTATAAAGTGCTCATATTGTTTCACCCCTCCTCTCAATATTCCAACAATTGGTATCATAGCAGGTTATTTTAAGGAAACAATTTAGCCACTGAAAGGATATCATGAAGGATTTCATGGAATATAGTGAGAATGGAGTACCAATGTTTGATGGTCAGAGTGGTCTAGTGTATGAGATGTGGAGTAGAACAAAAAAAACATTTTTGTAGGAATAATGATATGATATTTGGTATTCAGTTGTTACAGGATATGATATTATATAGAAACCCAAGACTGCAACCAAGAAGGGATTGAATAATAAAAACAAAATAGAAATGGATTTCATCATGGAAGGATTACCTGATTCAGTAAAGGACAAAGTGGGAAAATGTTCACCAGCTAAAGAAATATGGGATAAGCTACATAATATCTATTCTTCTTCTATCAAAGAGTCAGAGAATTCCAAAGAAGACACAGAAGAAATTTGCTCATCATTTTAGACATATTCAGAAGAGGAAGAGTACAAAGAGGCAAAATTTGATTACAGAGAACAATTTATCAGTGAAATTGAATATCTAAGGACAGAAAGAAAAGAAAACAAGACATTCCAGGAAGAACTAAAGAAGATGGAAGAATCACAAAAATCCAACACCAAAGAAGTCAAGCAGACAATCATGATGCTAAAAGGTCAGCTAGAAGAAGCCAGAAGGATTGAATAAAATATATTGAAATATCATCTCAAGGGAAGAACTAACTATTTAAATCATCACGAAGTAGAGTTCAGTCGACAAGAAAGAAAAATTGAAGATGAAATAATCACATTGAATATCCAATTTGAAGAAGCAAAGAGAATAGAAGAAGTCACGAGGAACCAAATGATGAAGAAAGAACAAGAGGTGGAGAATCTTGAAGAAGAAGTTATTATGTTAAGAGTAAAATTTTTCAAGCTCAACATGAATGTTGAAGAGAAAGAAACATCCACATCATCATTTGAAGAGAAGCCCTCTAGGTTTCCAGAAAGGAAGGATGAAGAGAATCCAAAGGCTTATGCAAAAGTCATTACAAGTTTGATGAAGAAGGAAGAATGCAAGTCCTTGAAGAAGAACATTCCAGAAGTGAAAAAGACTCAAGAACAAGACTAGAAAATAAGATCCTCCACCTTAAAGCCACAAAGAAACCTCAATCGTGATCATGATTAGCCAAGGAAATAATTCAGAAGGACTACACCACAAAGAAGATCATTCACTCCTAGGTATGTAAATTTCTTTTATGGTCATTGTTTTTATTGTACTAACTTTGGACATAAGGTTGCGGATTGCAGGGCTTATGAAAGAAATGTTCAACCAAGAAAATATTATGTGGACCCACATGACAGTGAATGTTACAAATGCCATAACTATGGACACATAACTCATGATTGTAGAAACATGATGGATACTTCTATGAAAGAGAACATTGGTATCATATATAAGAAGGTTTGGAAAAGAAAACAAGAACAAGTAAAGGAAGATCATGTACTCTCAGGATTGGAAATAGTATGAGATGAAGAAAAATATATAGGGAAAAAGGAAGAAGTCAGATACAGGAAGGTTTGGAGAACAAATGAAAAACCAAAAGAACAAGTGAATAAATACCAGATCCCATAGATCACATGATTTGTAGTAGTGCGAGGAAGAAAAGAAGAATGGGTGAGTAACGAACAGGTTCAAGGGATTATACTTTCAGGAATTGTAGTGCAAGATTAACCACAGGTAGAAAGGAAGAAGTCAGATTTTAGAGAGATGACGAGTCTACAGACGAAGATGAATATTACTCTGCATTAGAGTGGGCATTTTTCTAAGCCACTTGGCTTGGATACTCGCAGTAAATATGAATATTGAATAGGGGGAGTCAGTGTAGTAGCTACTACAAATTATAGAACCATCCTTCGAGCAACATGAAGTGTTTACAGAGATAGATATAGATCAGTTAGATAGAATATGCAGGGATATATTTAGTACAGGTTGTTCCAGACATACAAATCTTGATGAGAAGATAGACCAAATTGGTGGACACATTTGATTCAGTATGATACATAGGAACATGTGATGATCAATTGTAGTATATTCAGGTGAAGTTGTCAGAATAACACAATGACATATGGGTCAACATTGTGGAGAGTTGATTAGAAGAGTTATGGATAGTTTGTGACATATGGACAAAGATGGATCAATAAGATGCTTAGCATGTATAGAAATCATGGGTCAGAGAAGATGAAAAGCAGTGTATGTACAATGGGAATTAGTGGAATCAATTAGAATTATTTTGTCACAGAAAGGCAAGTAGTGAAAGGTATATCGGAACAAGGAAACATAAATTGTCAGCAAAATATATATCATCAGAATGAAATCATTTGACAACATGGTCAAGTGAACATGGAAAGTTATTGAAGAAATCAATTTTTGAACGATTTATATATATGTCAGTGAAATTCAAGAGGAAACACCAATGGAAAATGAATAACATTGGAAGAGATGAAAGGAAACATTCCACGGGTATCCCTACATTGATCTATACAACATCTGGCAGAAAATTCAAGTCATCATAAGAAGATATCTAGAGAGGAAGATCAATAGCATGAAGACATGGGATGCATACCCATAGGGGGATTTATTATTTTCCCATGATTGATTAGAGTAGGTACAGTGGCAGGAGGAGACATATCGACAGGGAGAGTTAACCTCTAGTCAAAGAGGGAGAGAAAGAACAAAGGCATAGAGATATTTGTGAAGAGAAAAAACAAAGGCATGAAGATAGGGGGAGAAGCCCCAAGGAGATACCCTTTTCCATTGATGTCAAAGGGGGAGAGATAGAAATATTGATGAGGATTGATGGTCACAGGGGGAGCATGAGCATGAATGTTTCCATGTCTAAGTGTTTCCATCAACATTGGTGTTTACATCAATGTCAAAGGGGGATATTTTTGGACAATTGGTTTAGATAGTTGGTTGTCATTGATGTCAAACCTTGGAGAGTGATATTGGAGATTGATGTCAACCCTTGGAGAAGTCCATAATCCCCAAAGATGTGGAAGAGATCCTTGGACAGTTGGTTATCATTTGTATGATAGAGATTGAAGATGAGATAGTTGGGTACATTTGATATAGTCTACATGTAGCCCCAGAGGTGTGTTTATGGGACCCAAAGTTGATTGAGGAATAATGACATGAAGGACAATGAAATTTTAGATAAGACTATCATAGATGGATAGTACAAGTCGTTATGTTTCCAGTGATATGTGGTATTTCACGTGGATCCTCGTGATTAGGGAGATATTTCCTTGTGAAGTTGGAAGCCCCAAAGAATGGGCAAGGAGCCCTTGTTGGTTACAAGTCAATGAGTAAAAGGGAAAAGGGGTTGTAACAAAAAAATCAAGGAGACCTAAGATTAAGGAAATAGGTTACCTAGAAAAAGTATAAATACACCACAAGGAGTCTCTCATAAGGACACACTCACACACTTACATTGAACATCTTTCTAGTGAATTGTTATGGTATAATGATTTTTTTATGGTCTATTTTTTGTCTTTTGGTGAATACGACGGGAAGTCTGAGGCAGTGAAGAAAGTGCAAGAAAAGAGTGAAAGTTTGGGAGCTACAAAAGGCAAGGGTTTTGGAAACACCCTAATTATTGATATCCTCACGGGTTGCACTATACTTGTCTAGGGATTCCCTCGCTTGTTGCACTATACTTGTCTAGAGAGGCACTCATGGGTTTCCCTATGGTTGTCTAGTGAGGAACTTGCAAATTTGGGAAAATGTTAGTACCGGGCCGTTGATTGACTGTGGAAGAAGCTACAGGTTAGATTATAGTGTAACAGGTCAGCTACATGATCATAGGTAAGGTTTAAGGGTTATGGTTATGGTGTTATGGTACTTTCACGGTGATGATAGTATGTGATATGGTACACTTTGATGATGGTATGGTACATTGATTAGAAGCATCATTGTCTAGCTTGGTATCTGGTTTAGTTACATGTTATGATGCATACTTGAGGCTTGATACATTGTGTTATGAGGTTGTATCTTGGTGACATTGAGGACTTGGTGACATTGAGGACTTGGAGACATTGAGGTTGTATATGACTTGAGACACATCATTGGATACATTGTACATGTTGGTTGAGATATAATTGTTGAGATACATTTCTTGGTCTATTGGTATATGGTTCATGGTTGATGATATGGTACATAATTGATTCTTAACATGGTATATGGTTGATATACGTTTCTTGGCATATGATTTGTGGTACATGGTATGGTATATGGTATGGTACATGTGTTGATGTACATGGTTGATGTGTATGGTTGGCACATGGTTGGTAAATATTGATGTGCATGTACATGGTTGGTATAAGTGTTGATGTTAGAGGTGTTGGTGCATGGTTGATGCACTTGTTGTGTTATAGGTAGTGATACATGTTTGGTGCATGGTTGATGCACTTGTTGATGGTAAATGTACATGTTGATGCATGGTATAGGTTGGTACTTGGATGAGACACATATATTGTGATGGTATGTGGTGATGTTGGTACATGCTTGGTATAGGCATGTCTTAGTGATGTTGAGCATATGGTTTGAGATATGCTCTCGATGATATTGGCATGAGGTGCATGCATATGATAGTGGATCTAGTTTCATGGATGAGACTGTGACAATGGTTGTGACAATAATAGTGGCAGTGATAGTGATCATGGAAATTACAATGATAGTGCCCGAGTTTGTGGCAGTGACAGTGGCAGAGTCTGTGACACTTGGTCTACACTTAAATTTCAGGGTGGCAGGATGGGGCAAGGAAAGAGGGTTGTATCCTCCTTCCGGTTGGTACCATAGAATCAAGGACTTGGAGCTTCCTTCAGGTTGGAGCCTGAGAAGTATGTGGTTGTAGCCACCTTCCAATTAGAGCTGGAGAACCTAGGGGGTTGTAGCCTCCTTCTGGTTGGAGCTATAGAATTCAGGGAGTTGTAGCATCCTTTATGTTGGAGACTAAGAATAGGGAGTTGGAGCCTCCTTCTAGTTGTAGCTGGAAAATTTGGAAGTTGGTGCTTCCTATGAATGAATTCTTGATATATATAAGAAATATTTTTGTGGTTTTATCCCATTTGGGTTTCAATGTAAATACTAGTGTACTTTGTTCTCGATGTGATTTTGATGTGATTTTTATTATGTTCACATGCTCATGATATATATGATTGGATGCACTCATAGATGATACATTTATGATATATTGTTGAACATTGTTGTTAAAGTGAAAGAATATATATTTTGGTTAAAAGTGGTATAAAGTGCTCATACTGATTCACACCCCCCCCAGTATTCCAACAACTTATACTGAGACTGTCCTTTAAATAAATAAAAAATCAGGCAATACATAATATTCAAGAAGAAACAATATTGAATGGCATTGCTAGAAGTATTGATAAGATCAATGTTTCCTTGGAAAATCATCAAGTTGAACATCAATATTCTATTGTGGAGATAGAAGGCATGCTAAATCAGAAACTTATATCTATATTAATAGACCTTGGTGCACATTTAAGATATATTTCACCTATAGTGGTAGAAAATTACAAACTGGAAAAAGTGAAACATAAGAAATCTTGTCTAGTTAAATTAGCTACAGGCGCAAAAAGGAAAGTTATTGAAATGGTAAAAGATTGTACAATAGATATAGATGGAATGGAAACTAAGTTAGATCTAAACATTTTACCATTAGAATATTATGATTTACTTGTAGACATGGATTGGCTGGAAAAACATTCAACTATTGTAAACTGTCTTGAAAAAACTTTTAACTGTTTAGATGATTTCGACAAAAGTAGGACAATAAAAGGAATACAACGGGGTGTGTTGGTAAGATAGATATTTGTTTTGCAGTTAAAAAGGAATGCAAGAAAATGTTGTGAGATTTATGTTGTGCATATATCTAAAAGTGTTTAAGAGTCAAATGAAACCTTGCTAACCAAGGAACCAATACTAATATAGTTCCAGGATGTATTCCCAGAAGAAATTCTAGGATTACCTCCTAGGAAAGACATAGAGTTTACCATAGATTTAGTACCTAGATCAACACCGATGTATAAATCCCCTTACTGAATGAGAACACCAGAGTTGACTGAACTTAAGATCCAACTTCAATAACTGATGGATAAGAAATATATCAGACCTAGCGTGTCTCTGTTGGGAGCACTGGTCTTGTTTATGAAAAATAAAGATGTAACTTTCATATTGTATATTGATTACACACAACTTTACAAGATGACAATTAAAAACAAGTATCCATTACCTTTCATTGATGATTTTTTTGATCAAGTCGGAGGAACTAATATTTTCTCTAATATAGATTTGTGATCAAGATACCATTAGGTTAGAATTAAATAAGAAGACATTCATAAAACTGCTTTCAGAACTAGATATGGACACTATGAATTTGTAGTGGTACCTTTTGGTTTAACAAACACACCTGCTATATTTATGTGTCTAATGAACAATGTGTTGAGAAAATATCTAGAAAATTTTGTAATTGTGTTCATAGATGATATATTTATTTATTCAAAAACTAAAGAAGAACATGAGGAACACTTAAAAATGGTCTTGCAGACACTTAGGGAGCATCAACTATATGCAAAATTCAATAAACATAATTGGGGACATGTAATTTCAGGTGAAGGGATTTCGGTTGACTCAGAAAAAGTCAAGGCCATCCTAGATTGGCTAGTCCCAAAGGATGTGCTGGATGTTCGATCTTTCATGGGTATGATTGTGTATTACTGTAGGTTCATAGAAGGGTTTTCAAAACTTTCCTAACTAATAGATTATTTACAAAAGAAGGGAATCCGATTTAAATGGACTCAAAAATGTCAAGAGAGCTTTGAAAAGCTAATATAATTATTAACTACAACGCCTATATTGAAGATAACATACCCACATAAATATGTTTTGGTTTGTATCGATGCCTCAAAGGAAGGGTTAGGAGGAGTGTTATTACATGATGACTATGTGATTGCTTATGAATCACAGAAACTGAAACCTCATGAAAATAACTATGCAACACATGATCTAGAATTAACCATTATTGTACATGCTTTAAAAATGTGGCAACACTACTTGTTGGGTAGGATATTTTTGTTGAAAACTGATAATATTAGCCTTAAGTACTTTTTCGATCAACAAAAATTAAATGCAAGACACAAAATATGCTTATCTTTCCTAAGTGAGTATGATTTTGAGATAAAACATATTAAAGGAAAGGAAAAAAAGATAGCATATGCACTCAACAGAAAACTAAATACAATTTCCAGTAGTAACATACAAACTTATGTGAAACAGAGAATTAAATCAACAACATAAAATTATGACATTTATAGGAAATTACAGGAAAAATTTCAGAATAATATATTAGTTGAGGAAGAATCAAAATTCAGCTACAATCAAGATGGTTTAGTGCAGTATAAAAACATAATTTATTTTCCAAACAACATAGATTTCAATGATTTAATATTTTTTGAAGTACATAAGAAACCTTATTGAAGTCACCCAGGTTACAAAAAGACTATAAAAACTTTCAAGAAATAATATTTTTGGCTTGGAATGAAAGCAAAAGTAACTGAATATCTTGCCAGGTGTCTTGAGTGCCAGCAAGTTAAAGATGAGCACCATCACCCAACTAGATTATTGCAGCCAATACCCATTCCTGAGTGGAAATGGGAAGTGATTAGCAAGGATTTTATTACAGGACTACCTACAATTAAGAAACAAAATGATTATATCATGGCAGTAATAGAAAAACTCACTAAGTATTCACACTTTATCCCAGTGAAATCAACTCACAAAGTTATAAACAATGCTGAAATTTTCATAAAGGAAATATTTAGAATGCATGGGTTACCCAAAACTATCATTTCAGACAAGGATACAAAATTCACCTCGAATTTCTGGAATACTTTGTTCAATGGTTTGGAAGCTCAATTTAATTTTAGCACCTCATATCATCCTCAAACTGGAGGTCAGAATGAAAGGACTAACTGAATTTTAGATGATATGTTGTGGATGTATGTGATGTATGGTGCCACAAAGTGGGAAGAATACCTTCATCTAGTTGAGTTTGCATATAATAATGGTTACCAGACTTCCCTAAAGATGAGTCCCTTTGAGGTGATGTATGGAATGAAGTGTCAGACACCTATTAGTTGGTATAACCTAGTTGAAAAAATTACTTTGGGTCTAGATATGCTAAAAGAAATGGAAGCAATTTGTTCAAAAGAAAAAAACAAAATTTGAAAAAGTGCACAGGACAGACAAAAGAGTTTTGCAGACCCAAAAGGAACAGATGAAAAATTCAATATATGAGATCATGTTTATATTAAATTCAAGCCCATAAAAAAATCATTAAAATTGGGAAAGAGTGCCAAGTTGTCACCATGGTATTGTGGTCCATTTCAAGTGCTTGCCAGAGTGGGGCCAATGTCCTATCAGCTTGCATTACCATCCAATTTAAAACTACAGAATGCATTTCATGTTTCATTTTTAAAGAAGTATGTATGTGATGTAAGTCATATTTTAAATTGGAATTGGAATGTGATTCAGGTGGAAACCGAAGGTGAATTTTAGGTGGAACCGCTACGTATTGTGGACAAGAAGAAAACTGTGTTGCGGAACTGAGTCGCTGCTCATGTTAAAGTGCAGTGGATTCACTTTAGTCTTGAGGAGGCTACTTGGGAAATGGAATAATTCATGATAACGACATATCCATTGATCCGTAATTGATCTTTTAAGGACCATGGTTAAGTTTATGCATGAGTTGATTTACCATTTAGGAATTAAGAGAAGAAGAAGATTTTAGTGAAATAATGTTGTAGCCACCATAAATAATACAGAAAAGAAAGTAAGCACTAAGAACAACAAACCATAATGTCAATATTGTTAATGTAGTTCGACAAGAGTTGCCTACGGCTCCGAGCCTTTGTCTCAGTGGGGGGGGCTTTCTTATTAATCTTCAATGCTTCAAAAATACATCAGAAGTACATCAAATGGATTATAAACTAGTATGGTTGTGTTCTACTCGACCTTATGTATCCAAACCAAATGATGACATGGAAAAATGATGAGTGTAGCTCCTGGAAATGGCCTCTAAAATTTGTTTCCTCAATGGCTTCCCTGCATAAAAATGGCTTAAGCTTCACAATTCTTCATCATTCTGCTGTATCTGAAACTCCTTTCCATGGAAAAAAGGAATTATTAAGAATATTTTGAGTTGGGGGTTGAAATCCCAACTTCCCCCCTCTTTCTTGGCTCTTTTTGGGCTTAGATCCTATTTTCTAGGCAAAATCCACTAAAATCAGGCCCAAATTTGGTAAAATCCTCCAAATTAGGACAAATCCGCTAGATTTAGTAGAACTTCCGTAGTCCCCAAATCCTAGGCTTATGGTCATATGGCGCCCCTTGTGACTAGGGCCCTAAAATTTCAACCTAGCCCACATTGGGCAAATTTGGGCTTCCACGTGGCACCCCTCTGATTTGGCCACGTGTCACCTCCTGATTATCCCAAGCCACGTCATCCTGCCCAATCATCCGCCATGTCAACATCCATAATACCATGTCAGCCTACCTAGTCATCTTCCACGTCAGCATCCGTACTGCCACATCAACTTTCCCAGTCAGTTGCCACGTCAACATCCATATTGCCACGTCAGCCTTCCGTACTGCCACATTAACATTTTGTACTTCCACGTTAGCCTTCCATACTGCCATGTGTCTTTCTGTCACTAGCCCACGTCACTTCTATACCACCATGTGTCACCTCCATACAGTGCCATGTGTCACTTCCACACAGTGCCACGTGTTAATTCTTCTAGTGGTCCAAATCACCCTTGAAAATTCCAAAACTGACTGACACGTGGAACGTCCTAGTGCTGCCATGTGTCACACTAACATCATCATGACATAATGTTGACGTCATCTTACACATCAGTTGTACGAACTTTGACCAGTTGACTTGGACCTTTGACTTTTTGTTTGTTAGGCATCTTTTCTAATCCCAATTTCTTAACCACTTCTTCTTAAATTAAGTTAGATTGAGATCCACTATCTATCAATGTATCGATCTTAGTATGTTTCATTATGACCCTTATATGAAACAATTTAATTCTTGAATCAAAACCGTCACCAATTTTACATGTCAAACCAACCATTGTAATCTTAGACTCATCATCTGAATCCGATCCCAAGTCTGTTGGTCGTGTTGTTGTTGCAACTTTTTTCCTCCCTTTCCTCTCTTTGAACCACTTCAGTGTCTTCTCTAGGTGCAATGCTCATAATCATGCCCTTATTTCTTGTAATACTTGAAAGAGAGCTTATCTTCCTTCACTGTCTCTGAATTTGCTTTCTTCTCATTCCCTTTTCCTTTTCCATCTTTCTTTGAGGATGATTCCCCTGATACACTAACTCCAGTTTTTCCCGTTTCAATATATGTTTCTTGAAAATAAAGCTCATCAAGATTATTAGGTCCAAACATAAACACAATATTATGAATATAAGCAAGCAAACCTCCTATATACTTCATAAGAGTTTCTTGTGTAGTCAATGGAACATCTAACATCAAATCCATCTTACGAAATTCATCTGTATATTCCTGCATCGATTGTACTTTACTTAAAGTAAGACTTAACCATTCAATTAAAGTATTTTCCTTATAACCTAGAGGATATAAATGTTTTCTAAGTTCAGAAATAAAATCATGCCATGATGGAAAAATCTTACCAACTTGTTGAGTTCCATGTTGCATCTTAATGTGCCACTAGATAAGAGTTGTGCCTTAAAGACAAAGTGATGTCAATCTGATTTTGGTTGCCTCATGTTTGATTTGTTTCACATTACAATATACCTCCATCTGTCTAACCCAGTTTTCAATTTTCTCAGCATTAACTTCGCCGTCATACATAGGCAAAACAAATTTTACATCAAGTTTAAGTAATGGCATATCAAGCTTATATTTATGAGAATGTTTTATTGAAGAAGTAGTATTAGAACTTGTACTTCAAGAAGAATAAGATGGAGATGAAGGAGGTGAAGGAAGAGATTTTGGAGGGTCCTCTCCTTCTTCACTTTTGGCTTTCTTTGAAGATTTTGATAAAAATCCTCCAAATTTGGCCAAATCTGCCAGATTTTACCAAATGGGTCGAAATCCACTAAAATCAGGCCCAAATTTGGTAAAATCGTCCAAATTTGACCAAATCCGCCAAATTTAGCACAACTGGCGCAACCCCCAAATCCTAGGCTCCTGGTCATATGGCGCCCCTTGTGACCAAGGCCCTAAAATTTTGACCAAGCCAACATTGGGAAAATTTGGGCTGCCACATGGTGCCCTCTAATTGGGCCACATTTCACCTCCTGATTAGCTCAAGCCATGACAACCTGCCCAATCAGCCGCCACGTTAGCCTGCCCAGTTAGCCACCACATCAACATCTGTATTTCCACGTCATTATTCCCAGTCAGCTGCCACGTCAGCATCCATACTGCCATGTCATCTTGCCTAGTTAGTTGCCACGTCAACATCTGTATTTCCATGTCAGCCTTACGTACTTCCACGCCAGCCTTCCATACTGCCACATGTCTTTCTTTCACTGGCGCATGACACGTCTGTGCCACCAAAGGTCAACTTCGTATAGTTCCACGTGTCACCTCCATACAATGCCACGTGTCACTTTGTATAGTGCCACAAGTCAAGTTTTTTAGTGGTCCAAATCACCTCTGAAAAATGCCAAAAATGGCTGACACGTGGAAGGTCCTAGTGTTTCCACGTGTCATGCTGACGTCAACATGACATACAACTGATGTCATTATGCAAACCCCACCCTCTCCTAGGGTCCACATGACCTGTCGATTTAGGATTGTTCACAATTGAGAGTCGAATCGGCTCTTTGGGCTCTGTTGAGCCCCCAAAAGCCCATACATAGGTCCTTTTATTCCCTAGACCCTTTTCACTCTGGCCAACTCCTCACATCACCAAAGGGATGTGACCAGGCACCGAGAAAAACATGCTATTTCTGTGCTTTGGGATTTGACAAATTTTGAAGCAGTATGCCCCAACTCTCCCAGAGTGATAAACCTCTTGAATCCTCGATCTAATGCCAAACGCCCCTTCCAGTCGATGACTGTGATTCACTCTGTCTCCCAGCCCTTCAGGAGTCTTCCGCTAATACTTTCCCGTACACCCTCCGTAGTAATAACGCTTCAAACCTTCATATTTTCTAACGCGTGTCCACTGTGATGGACGACCCGGATGAACTACGACCTTTAGGATCTCTTCCAACCCTGTGCCTTGTCTTCTCCTAAACTACGAACCAACGAAGTTTAGATATGCTACCCATGTGTCTTCTGCATCTGAAGGCTAGGATTGGCTTCGACCTTCAGGCCTTCGGATTTTCTCTCTCCAAGAGATCAAATTTTCCCTGGAGTCTCTGTCCTCCTAAGTGCAGGATCTAGTGACACCTATCCACCGAGATCAACGATGGAGATGAGATCCATTGTTCAAAACTCTGGGAGTCTTCAATACTCTATGTTCTATTTCCTTTAGAGCATTATTGCTCCGGACCTCCAGATATGTTGACACGCGTCCCTTTCAAATGGACAGTGGAGATGGACTCCTGCGCTTTGGAGCTTCAGGTGGAATGCAACCCTCCACACTTCTGTTCTCCTGGACTTCCGGTCTTCGGGATCCAGTGATCTTTTGACACATATCATTTGGGATTGGATGAATTTGATTAGCTTTGCGATTCAGGACTTCATGGGTCCCGACCCACTCCAAATCACCCAAACACGTGAAGTCCGAAGGAATTCCCTGATTAACTCTTGCGCAACTCCTCAGGATCTCACGGCTGTCAAATCTCCTACAACACCCGAATGGATATCGACCGTTGATTTCCACTCTTCGTTAACCCCTCCTTTGCGCTCCACACACAAATTATGTTGAACACGCAAAGTCTTAACAACTTACATGGTTAAACCTCATACAACTTACCTGGATAGGTCGCCTATCGTTCCTCGCGCCTAGATCCAACAATGAGGATATATTCTCGTCCGTGTGTGCTCCTCCTTGAGTCTAGAATTTTATCTAATGGTCTATATCACTCTTGACAACAGATCTGATGACTGTTGTAGCTTCTTCTCCTCTGCGAATGTTGTGCTTTCCTTCCGATGAAGGATTTCTCAAATTTTTTCAAAGGCTTGGCCTTTGATCCTTCTCCTCGGCAAGCCTACTTCTTGGCCTGCGCTGCACCTCCTGAGCTTGAAATGATTTAAAATTCAAAAGAGATCAGCCCTTTGAATGTTTCCCTCTTGCAGGGTTGTCATCTTGGCATCTACTCACATTCCTAGAAACCACTACTCTTCCTGAGCTTTGAGCTTGAAATAGGCTCACTTGCGCTCACCTTATGCTTCCTCCACAACCTGAACCTTAAAGGGTTCTCAACCTCTGCACTCCCTGAAGAGACTTTATGCAAAATGGAACTTACTCCCTTGAGATTTGAACTTGCTCAACTTTTCTAAGGGTCTTGACCCTTGTCTTCTCCAACAATTTCCCATGCCCTCCTGGCACCTCGACGTTCTCCTTCCTGAGATCAGACTCAAATATTTTTAGAAAATATCTATGTGTGCTTCTTGCAATTGTCTTCCTTGAGACCTCCTCAACACTTAATAAAAGTGTTGGCCCAACACACTCCTTGCTCAGGTCTTCTCTAGGCTTATCTCTCCTCTGAGAGACAGTGCACTCCTTGCACCTCCTTTAATCCTAAATTCTGAGAATTCACTTGTGCACTCCTTGTGCTCTCTGTGCAAACTTGCACTACTCCTCTTGAGCTATATTTTCCGAGGTTACCTCATGGAAACCTCTCTCCTAGAACTCGAAATAGAATTTTCGCGCACTCCTTGCGTTTTATCAATGCACTCTTTGCTAATCCCTCAGAGTATTCAATAAATCTGGTGTGTCTTCTTCAGAGTGTTCAACAACTCTGATGTATAGTCCTTGCACAATTTTTCCTTCTTATGATTTTGAGGTTGTTTTGGTTTGCTGACCTGGCACACTCTTCTCTAAACTAGAGAGAGATTTCAAGTGCACTCCTTGCATTGGCTTCACAGATTTTTCAATCACTCTGGTGTGCACTCCTTGCACAATCCTAAGAGACCGGAACTACTTAGAAATCCACAATGATAGAGAATTCTATCTAAACCTGCAAATGTAGCCTACTTGCACATCTACAACATCTATAAATAAACATAGAAAACATTCATAAAATAAGCATTCATCACACTTAAAAACAAAGACACCTTTATGCAGTAAAAAATGCTTTTGTATTATATCTGATTTTTTTTGTACAAATATTTACAAAGTCTAGACTGTAACAAAGTCTAGACTATAACAAAGTCTTAAACACTTTCTCTCCTCTCCTCTCTTGAGCTATCTAATGTTCTCTCAACTACTGACTCATGAATTTTGAAAAATAAAGATCTTTTATAAAGGAGGGGCTCTCGAGCCTTCCTCCACCTCCTCGCATTGAATTACATTGAATTACAATCAATGGAAATCTATTCTGAACTAGGCCTAAACCTATCTACTTTTCATCCATTAAAGACGACTTCACATGCAGCCTGTACAAATCTCATGGGCTTGGATTTCCTTGAGCCTTACAACATTTAATTCATTTAATTTTGCATTTAAATTTAAAATTTATGTGCAAAATGAAGGACTGACACCTCTCTTCCCTTGGAATCTGTTCCTCTTTGTGCGTTGATGTGTTGGATTGTTTGTACTTGAAGAGGTGGAGTGATGCTCCTACATCATACTCTATGTTGACAAAACTCATGAGCTCCTTCTTGTGGCTACTGTAGAGGTTGAAATCCTCTAGGATCCCAAATCCGAATTTGGAGTTGTCCATCTGCTCCTCTTCGTTACTGCTTCCCTATTGCTACAAGCTCTCCTCTAACCAACTTCTCTCTACTATTGGCTGCCTCCTCTATTGAATTCAACATCGACCTTATGATCTTCTCTCTTACTATGTCCAGTTGGTCAACTGGTTGGCTCCGCCTTTGCAGTCTGCTCTGTTGTATCTCTTCTTCATCACCCAATTCCAACTTAACTTGTTGGATGCGTTGACTCTGCGCCATTAACCTTTCCTTGAGGTCCTCCAATTCTTCACACATGTCAATGGGAAAATCATCTCGATCTCCCATGTTGACTTCATCTCTTGTGGCATTAGCTTGCAACTCCACTGCAGATTCCACTTCTACAAAAAATTTACTAAGTTGTTTCTCAACTATCCCTTCTGAAATTTTTCTCCCTATCAGGGTCTCCAATTCCTCACACAGATAAAAAAAATTCTTATTGTTTGCTTCTCTCTCCTCTATTGCAGGCTCCAATTTTTCAGTTATCTCTTGTTCGTATCCGTTGTTAAAAATTTTAAGCAATTATGTTGAATTCTCTTTTTCTTCCTCCATCTCATGTGAAGATTTTAATGTCTGCTCAATATTTTCTATGACATTATCTGTTGGATGTATTTCTTTTGCTGCACCTTCAACATGTGCACTGGCCACTACTATGATGCTTGGAAAGAATATATGGATTCATCCAATGATTAGAATGTGCCTCTGATCCTTCTCCTCTGTCAACACTCCTTGTTGATATGAACTCCTCTCCTCTGAGTTCATGAGACTCTCAAACAATCTCATCTTTATTTCTATCAACACTCCTTGCTGATCTGAACTCCTCTCCTCTGAGTTCATGAGGCTTTCATAAAGTCTCACCTCATCCCCCTTCCCCACCTGGCAATTAGATTTTCCTGAATTTCCCTCCTGGTAGTCTGCGAGATCTTCCATCGATCTCTTCTCATTTCCCACCTGCATATCCAAAAGTTCACTTCTTCCCCCTTGGCAGTCTACGATATCTCTGTTGTATCTCTCTTCATTCCCCTCCTGGAAATTTGAACCTTCATCATTGCCCTCTTGGCAGTCTGAAATTTCACTTCTGACATCCTGGTAGTCTATGAGATCCTCGGTTGATCTCCCCTTCTCATCACCGAGGTTTTCTCCAATCTCTGGCTCACAAACACAAACCATTTCCTCCTCTGTGGCACTGATTTTTTCAACATGCCTCAGCCACCTGTTGGATAGGCCACCTTACCTTTCTCTTTAAGGGTCATTTATACCTCCAACTTCCTCTTGCTTCATGTTGCATCTTCAACATTATCCTGTCGAGCTCTGTTCTAATCTCCTCGAGCTCTTTATCCCTCTGCTCTTTACTCACCTGATGGAGGTCTTTTCTCTGACCCTATTTCTGGCCTTTAGTATCCATATTCACTCTTGCCTTCAATAACACAATCAATTCTCCTCCTTCAACCCACCTAGTTGTCTTCTTCGCTTTCTCTGCAACTGAGAGCACCAATGGGTTTCTCTTGTAGCCCTTCTAGTTGTCTACTAAGTATTGCACGCTTGCAAACAATGTTCACAGAGCATCGCACCCTGTCTTATCCTCCCTTGACCAATGTCTACAGACATAAATCAAGCTCTGATACCACTTGATGGTATCTCACCAAAAATTCCCTTGCTCGTATGCTACCTGCAGAAAAAATCAAGCTCTGATACCACTTGATGGTATTAGACTAGAATATTTTTATGGCTTTGATACCACTTGATGCAAACCCCACCCTCTCCTAGGGTCCACATGACCTTCTGATCTAGGATTATTCACAATCGTGAGCCGAATCGACTCTTTGGGCCCTGCTTAGCCCCCAAAATCATATACATAGGTCCTTTTATTCCATGTGCAGGTCCAACAATGAACCCATGGGATCAGACTAAGCCCATTTGCCTTTGAAATCAATTTCGGGCCCCTAGCCCCTTTTCACTCTGGCCAACTCCTCATGTGACCAAGGGATGCGACCAGGCATCGAGAACAATGTGCTATTTCTACTCTATGAGATTCAACAAATTTCGAAGAACTAATCCCCAACTCTCCCGGAGTGATAAACCTCCAGACTCCTTGATCTGATTCCATGCGTCCCTTCCGGTGGATAGTTGGGATTCAATTCAACTCCCGACCCTTCGGGAGTCTTTTGCTAATACTTGGCCATAAACCCTCCAGAGTACTAAGGCTTCAGACCTTTAGATCTTCTGATGTGTGTCCACTGTGATGGACAAACCGAATGAACTCTGGCCTTCGAGAGATCTTCCAACCCTATGCCTTGTCTTCTCTCGAACTATGAACCAACATAGTTCAAATATGCTATCAATGTGTCTTTTGCATCTGATGGCTAGGGTTGGCTTTGGCCTTTGGCCCTCCAGATGTTCTCGCTCCAAGTTGTCGAATTTTCCCCAGAGTATCCGTCCTCCAGAGCGCAGGATCTAGTGACACCTATCCACCGAGATCAATGATGGATATGAGATTCATTGTTCGGAACTCTGGGAGTCTTCAATACTCTACGTTTTGTTTCCTTCAGAGTGTTATACCTCCAGACCTCTAGATCTGCTGATATGCATCCCTTTCAAATGGAAAGTGGAGACAAAATTCGACTCTTCAGAGCTTTGGGTGGAATGCAACCCTCCACAATTCAGTCCTCTCAGACTGTCGGTCTTCTAGATATAGAAATCTGTTGACAAGTATCCTTTGGGATTGGATGACTCCAATTATCTCCAGCCTTCGGGACTTCGAGGGTCCCAATGCCTCTGCATTCCAAATCACCCGAACGCACGAAGTCCAAAAAACTTCATCGATTAACTCTTGTGCAACTCCTATGGATCTGACGACTGTCAGATCTTCTACAACTCTCGAATGGATCTTGACTATTTATCTCCACTCTTCGTTAACCCCTCCTTTGGACTCCACACACGACTTCTACCGAACACGTGAAGTCTTAACAACTTACATGGTTAAACCTCATGCAACTTACCTAGATCAGAGGATTGTCGATCCTCACGCCTAGATCCAATGGTGATGATATATTCTCCTCTATGCACGCTCCTCCTCAAGACTATACTTGTATCTAACGGCCCAGATCGCTCTTGAAAACATACCTGACAATTGTTGTAGCTTCTCCTCCTCTGCGATTTCTGCGCTTTCCTTTTGATGAAGGATTTCTCAAACTTTTTCAAAGGCTTGGCCTTTGATCCTTCTCCTTGAAAAGACTACTCCTCAACCATTGTTGCACCTCCTGAGATTGAAATGATTTAAAATTAAAAAGGGGTCATCCCTTTGAATGTTTCCCTCCAGTAGGGTTGTCAACTTGGCCTCTGCTCACTTTCCTAGAAACCACTACTCCTCCTGAGCTTTGAGCTTGAAATAGGCTCACTTGTGCTCACCTTGCACTTCCTCCACAACCTGAACCTTAAAGGGTTCTCAACCTCTGCACTCCTTGAAGAGACTTTATGAACAATGGAACTAACTCCCTTGAGATTTGAAATTGACAAAATTTTCTAAGGGTCTCGACCCTTGCCTTCTCCAACAACGTCCCATGCCCTCCTGGCACCTCAACACTCTCCTTCCTGAGATCGGACTCAAATATTTTTATAAAATATTTATGTGCGCTTCCTGCACTTGTCTTCCTTGAGACCTCCTCAACACTTAATCAAAGTGTTGGCCAGACACACTCCTTGCTTGGGTATTCTCCAAGCTTAGCTCTCCTCTAAGAGACTATGCACTCCTTGCACATCCTTGAATCCTTAATTCTGAGAATTCACCTGCGCTTTCTGTGCAGACTTGCACTTCTCCTCTTGAGTTATATCTTATGAGGTTCCCTCTTGGCAACCTCTCTCCTAGAAATCAAAATAGAATTCTCGCGCACTCCTTGCGCTTTCTCAATGCATTCCTTGTAGAGTTGTCAGAGTATTCAGTAACTCTGGTGTGTCTTCTTCAGAGTGTTCAACAACTCTGATGTGAACTCCTTGCACAATTTTCCCTTCTTTTGAGTTTGAGTTTGTTCTGGTGTGCCCACCTGGAACGCTCTTCCCTGAACTCGAGAGAGAGTTGAAGTGCACTCCTTGCATTGGCTTCACAAATTTTTCAATCACTCTGGTGTGCAATCCTTGCACAAGCCTAAGAGCCTAGAACTACTCATAAATCCACAAAGATAGAGAAATATTACTAAAACTGCAAATGTAGCCTACTTTCACATCTACAACATCCATAAATAAACATAGAAAACATTCAAAAAATGAGCATTCATCACACTTAAAAACACAGACACCTTATATGCATTAAACACTACTATTGTATTATATCTGAATGTTTATGTACAAAGATTTACAAAGGTTGGACTGCAATAGAGTCTTCAACACTTTCTCTTCTCTCCTCTCTTGATCTCTCTAATGTGCTCTAAACTACTGAATCATGAATTTTGAAAAACAAATATCTTTTACAAAGGAGGGGCTCTTGAGCCTTCCTCCACCTACTTGCATTGAATTACATTGAATTAGAATCAATGGACATCTAGTCCAAACTAGGCCTAAACCTATCTACCTGTCAGCCGTTAAAGGCGACTTCACATGTAGCCTGTACAAGGCACATGGGCTCAGCTTTCCTTGAGTCTTACAACATTTAATTCATTTAATTCTGCATTCAAATTTAAAATTTAGGTGCAAAATGAGAAGACTCGTGCCTCTCTTCCCTTGGAATCTATTCCTCCTTGTGCACTGATGTGTTGGCTTGCTAGTGCTTGATGAGGTGGAGTGATTCTCCTGCATCATGTCATCTTCCACGTCAATTGTATGGTCTTTGACCAGTTGACTTTGACCTTTGAATTTTTTCTTGTTTGGGCAAAATTTCAAAACGTAATAACTTTCGCATAAGATATCCATTTTTGGAAAAAAAATATACTATCGAAATCAACCCAACAAGCCCTACACAATGGCACTAGTTTCGTCCGATTCCTAGAACTTTGAGATTTTGGCCTTCCTGGATCCATTTTGGATCATCCATCCATGTTCCAAAGTTGATATGCTTAGATTAGAACACCAAGGATAATGTTTAGTTCAAAGGGGAGAGGATGTAATGCCCCTCCATTTAGAAACATTTAAATATTTTAATTTTTATGGTTTATGTTGTGAAATTTTTTGGAAGAAGACTTGTGAAAATTATATCATCATAAACATTTATGATGATGAATATTTTTGTAAATATTATTTTTAATTTAATTTATTTAACTAGAAACAAACTGATTAGAGAATCTAGTTACAAAGAGTAAGTCTGGGATATTGGTACCATCATTTTGTTGGAAAATTCTCTAAATCTGGGATTGAGGGCGTAAAAATCAATGTGGATTTATGGATCCTTCCATAAATAATGATATATTAATATTTTTCAGAGCGTTATATAAGTATGGATTTGAAGATAAATATATTTATTATAGATCGGGTTGGAATATATATATATATATATAGTAAAGTACCTTGCAATACCTGCACTGAAAGAGGATTCATGTCAAGTTGACGACTAGTTTCATGTTAAAAATTGACACATGGTATGAAGAGCATAGAGTCTTTAAATCTGCCATGACATTTCCAGGACAAATAGATTAGAATGTCAAGCAATCTCCTGTGTCAACCATTTAATTATGATAAGTACAACAAGACTTGCATACAACTATAAAGAACATCATATAATAATAATAATAATAATAATAAATTATGGTTATGGGAGACTTTACATGTGGCTAATATAAAATGTTCATTAGTGATACTTCTTTGATTGGCTATAATGACCACACTTATGAAAATTCCATGGCTGCTCTTCAAATAATAACATTGGTTTGACTAAAATCTCAGCACTCTATCAAAATATATTTGATTTGCAAATTGCATGGCCATCATCGAAAAAACTCCCAAACCAACTAATTTTAAATCAATGATAACTCCACTTCCTAGACTTTGATTTGGACAATTTATTTCTTAAATCTGGTGCTTTTTAGAGGAATTCGGATATATAGTTGGTTTTTTCTAATTTTGCATGAAATGTTTTAGAAATTGATCTAAATTCTACCATCCTATTTTTTCCTTCAAAAATCTGCGAAAAAGAAAACAATTCTTCTACTTTGTGCCCAATAAAGAGCTTTAACACCAGTTGTAGTAAACCTTGATAGATAAACCTTTCAATTTAGGAACAAACCATTAGAATTCAAAAATATCAAATGCAATCACACCATAAACAATATAAGAATACAAAGAAGAATCCTTAAGGTAGAGTAACACCATCAAATACTCCTTAGGAAGGAATCACTCCACAAGCCATACTTATTGTAACTACAATATGCTTCACAATACATCCCATTGCATTTCTCTTACTTCTTTAAATAATTTCTATCTAATATCATATGAAATTTCTAGTAGGTGGAACTTTGTTGTAAGTTTTCTTACAATTATTGCTTTCACACTATATAGCAACTTACTAAGGGTTCTATGCCAACTACCCCTTATTATTATATTATTTTTTTGACTACCAAGTGGGCCTATTCTTCGATTATGCCCACATTACATTCATTATCCCTTTAGGTACATCCCTAGGTACTTTATATTATCCTCCGTATGTACATTCCATACATTCTAACCTTGTTATTAATATTAGAATCTTTGAACCTATGGAATAGTAGGGAAATGTTGAGTGAAATGGTCATATTGGCATATGTTGGAATGAAATTTTAGATTCCACCCTCCATGTATTCACTATTTTTCTTGATTTTCATTCTTATTACAGATGAAATTATTATTTTTTGTAGTTTTATTTCTCCCCTTACCCCTAATTATTGTTGTTGTTATTTTAATTACACCATTTGTTTATCTTCTTCCCTCCATTAGGTTCTTGATTATTTTGTTCTTGATTAATCTGTTGGGTCTATATTTTAGTTTGAAAGTGTTGGATAAACCATATTAATGTCTTCTTAAGGAAAATGATTTTGGTTAAAGGGTTTTCTCTATTGGAACAATAGGTTCTGGTCACCTCTAGATATTCTAGAGATAGTCAATTGATAGTCAAATACCAACTTGGGAGTCAACTAGAGAGGTCAACCATGTAGTCGATTAGTCGGTTGGGATGACCAAAGATGGTCACAACTCAATCAAATGGTCCACTGATTAAGGTAGAAAATAAGGAGAGCTAGGTGCACCAAATATGATCAAAGTTGTTTGTCTTCCTCATTCTAAGGGTGTTTTTAATACCCCTAGTTGGACCTCCATAATAGAAATATAAATGTATATATGATGAAATATTGAGAGTCGAGCAATGTAATATGTACATGTACAATGAATAATAATAAAACACATCATTGGATATAGACGAAGAAGGACGAAATACATAGGGGGATATGACTCCACAAGAGAGGAGTTAAAGGGGTCTTAAGAGGTTCAAAGGGGCCAAAAACCAAAAAATAATATTTTATTATAAGCCAAAATATTTTACCTTGATTTATTCTAAAGACATATCAAACTTGGGAAGAGTTACAAGGTAGTTACATGGGCTTCCTAGTGAGTCACATGGTTAGTTGTGGGCACACAAATACAACCTTTGGTATTAGGGGAATTTCCCATCATTTTGGAGAATTATTCCATCATTCGAAGGGTAAATTGTCATGTCCCCACAATGTGCATTGCGATCATGCACCTCTTGAGGGCGTGTAACACCACAATGTTTCACACTTGGATACTTAGAAACACTAATTTTAATTCGTCCGAGCTATGCCTCTTCACCTAGAGAATAGCCATACTCCATTCTAAGCTATCGACGAGTCACACTCTTACTCTAGTGCAACTCTTGTATACTTCGACATCTATTAACTTCTTTAACACTTAGTCATTTTTAAGCATATATACAAGAACATGAGAAGCTAATAGAACAACAATCGAAAAAATGAAAGACAAACATAGATATAGTGTAGGTGACACAAACCGTGCCTAACACCCGGATAAGTCTTTGTTATAGAAGAGCAATTACAACATGAGAACTACCGAATCGATTTACAACTTCGATAGAGTCAAACAACTTGCCTCACCTCACCAAGACAATCATGAAAAGATCTGTCACCACAAGACTCTCTGTCGCAACTATCTCCATTGCCACCTACGGTGCACCTCAGACATGCTTCCAATTGCAAACTTGTTGTTTCTTCGTTTCTGCAAATTATTCCTCTTTGTTTCCATAGACTTCATAGAATTGGGTTCTGCCTCACACATGCCTCCAAAGAATTGCATTTTAGACTTAGCCAAAATATTTCTAAGAGAAATTTGCCCAGATATATCCATTGAACCCTCCTCCTCAAGGAAACACAAGTCCTCCCAGAGTGGAGTGACTTGGATCCTTGAGAGAGCTCCTCCTCTTCATCTACCTCATAATATCAGAGCTCTCCTTATCTTTTTATCTTGCCAAAACTTCTTTCCCTCCTTGGTTGTTTTCCTTGTTCTCTTATAGGCTCTCCAAAGGTCACCATCATGAGCCATCACATCCTTTGGGGGTGTCAGGCCCCTTCACGAACCCATGTCCAATGAATTATCATGCGCCTTCATGGACCCAGTGGCCCAAATAACACATGCGAACTCAACCGTCATGCCCCTTAGGACCGATGCACCCATCCTTGGTGTGCTCCTCATGCCAGTGTGCCCCATCCATCCAACTGACTTGTTCTCTTGGGTGCATGCACCCCTTAGGTGATTCAATGATCCATATTTTATGGGCAGAACGAAATGAATACATATTATTATCAAAATATTGTTAACACAGAATAACAGATATACAGTAAAATTGGTTTCTATTCAATAAGGAAATAAGGTGAAACTTTAAAATGCAACGAAAAACAAGCTTGCTAGAATGGTGGTGGCTTATCTTTGAGAAGAGATGTGACGGTTGCGCTCATTCTCCAGAAGATGATTACAATGAGGCTCTCAAGGCCGTTTTACAATAAAAAGGAATGTCAAAAATCCTATACATCCAAAAACCTAACCCTAGGAGATGAAGCGCCAAAAGTCATGTGGGCCCCATTTGGGTAAGTTAGTACATCAACTTCCCTGGGTCGTAACTTTTGCATACGATCTCCATTTTAGGCGCACGATATCTTGTTGGAAAGGTCTATCCAAGGACTACACATGTTTCTTGTGGCGATCCTTACACATTTTTATTGTGGTGATCCCTAAAAACGTTGTTTAGGGCCTCAAACCAGCCCTGGAAGTCAGGGACTCGAAAACTAGGAAAAAAATTTCAAACTGGAAAACTTCCAAAATGAGCCAGATAGAATAGGTGGGAGGCCACTGACATCCATCTGGATCATTCAAGCTAAATTTACCAAGTGCACCCTCCATTCCTTAGTCGATTTTCCTTCATTGATGGAACTCTCAAGTCTTGTCATCAACTCTTCATCAAACCATACATCGTTTGACTTTCATTGCAAGGCACCTTAGGTGGAGTCGTCTCTTGGCATGTCACATGCCCTAGGAACCCAAACTCCCCTCTATATGAAGACATCCATTTCTTCATTTTCATCGATCATATTTCCTTCCTGATTCAGTCTGTGATGGAAGTGTGCACGCCAGAGCTCATCTCCCAAGGACTTACATCCTCTCCCACCTCAAGTCATTATCATCTCCAGAAACATCCACAAAATATGCAATCTCAAAGTTTCTGCCCAAACTTTTTCCTCCACTACAACTAACTCTAT
The DNA here is from genome assembly GCA_009831015.1 of Picea engelmannii. Taxonomy (NCBI): domain Eukaryota; kingdom Viridiplantae; phylum Streptophyta; class Pinopsida; order Pinales; family Pinaceae; genus Picea; species Picea engelmannii. The sequence continues at coordinate 387,437 of ML787017.1, forward strand.
TGGAAACCCCAAGTTTCATGTTAACCCAAAACCCCAAATTTTTCAAAAGTGGAAACCCCAAGTTTTCACAAAACAAATTGTACTACACCCAACTTTGCATGATCTGCTTCCCGATTCCATGAGGTTGTTTCATCCAAATCCAAGGATGAAATTCACCCCAACTCTATTTCACTATATCACTACGATGTTTTTGCCTTATTGTTGTTCGGTTTCACTGCTATTGTCATTTCCTGCTACAACTGACTATTGCCCACTTCACTTCAATTTTCACCTAAGTGTTGAATTCTTGTGATCTTGTTGTTGTTCCCATACTTCAACCAATTCTTCCATGTCTCTGCACATTGTGCATCTCAAGTCCTACAATGGTTGGGTATTTAATCCAACCATCACATCCAAATCTTGAGATGTGCCTCCCCATGCCTGAACTAAGCATTTTTTGTCTACATCTTCATTACCATGTCCAAATCCAAAGACTAAGGAAAGTTTTTATCCTTGTCTCATCGTTGTTTCCATCATTTGAACTTCATCAAGGAGATCCTCCACAATGTCTAAGTCATGTACTTTGAACTTAATGGTGTGTCTATACTCTTGACCCCCTTTCCATGTTGTTGTTATTTCCCAACTCATGCACTAGTTGAATGGCCATTTCAACCATTTGCACACCCTCATACACAAACTGGTCACTTCCTTTCTCAATTTGGTCCATCTTCACAATGATCTCAGAACAAGGAAAGGTCGCCTCTCACCTTGTTGCACTATGAATTCACCCCAAAGAAAATTCATTCGCGACAACTTGAATCCACTGTCCACCTCATGGAACATTTAGCCAATCTACCCCAAGAACTGCTCATCCACATTTCCTTTTCCTCACTACTTCATCACCCAGTCATGTTGTTATGCCTACCTATTTATGCCTTGGAATGGTTAGGATTCACCCTCAACCATGCTACCCAAAGCAAGAGAAACGCACAAGTCCAAGTGATATCTTCATGTTGCAATATGCCTATCCGCACAACCCTCCAAACAGATGCAAGTCCCCAACTTGCCTCCTTTCGTCAAGTCACCTCAACGCAACTCAATATCTATGATAAGTGTGGCCAACGTGCTCACACTCCTCAAACAGCCCAATAAATTGACCAAAGCGCTCCAAGTAGAATGAGTCATCTCAAAGAACTTGCATGCCTTAGACATGTTCAAACCAATACTCTACCAGCCTCAGCCAATGACCCCCACTAGATCTCTAAGTCATCAAACAACCATTTTCAAGTCACCAAGGCATGCTCTACATCATCTAATGTACCATACCAAAGGTGAAAGAACAACACCCAAGTCATTTGGTCCGCATTTTTCCCATTCAGGACCTAGGTTGACTGACAACACTTCTTGGTCGACTCCTTTGCTCACCCCATCATCTCCTCGAAATAAACTACCTTTCCCTCTTGCAAGTATTCAAACTTTGGAACTATCGTCACAACTTGTTAAGTCACCACCTAAATTGACAAATCTATCTAAGGCACCAAGCACAAGGGTGCCTCACCCATCCTCTCAACTCGACACAAACAAACTTCACTGCCCACTTTACTGCAATGATATGTCCAACACACCTCATCAAGATTTCTGTAGCTTCCTCAAGCCACCTCCATGATTGCATCCAAATATGCCTAAGTCCACCGTGATACTTGTCCAGGCAGTTCATCCCAAGTTCTCTACATGTTTTCCCAAACTGTTGCATGAATTTTTTGAATCTTCATTACTTGGAAAACACAAGAACTCAAAACCAACCATACCTTTCAACCAACATTGTTTGCTACAACCATGTTCCAAGTATGTTGTTTTGTACCTTCACTTTCCCAAGCAATTGACTCTCCACAGGAATTCACCTTAACCAATATTCCCTACGATAGAAGGTTGAGTCTGTCCATCCACTTCCGAAATTCTTCTAAGTCCAAATTTCACATGCAATCTGATTAAATTATATCCCGTGCCTTTCCATCTCTGCACCTTGACTACTTCCACTTCATGGGACCATGCATCCACCACCCGAATGTCAAGTCATACTACTGCTAAATCACTATCGTAATTTTGTGAAGAGCTACCTCATTTGAAGGATGCAATCCAAACAACCTATCTCAACTCAACTATTGTTCTTGGCGATGCACAACACATTTAAGACCTCATGATGGAAACATGCCCAACCAATTTCCTATTGCAGAGATGCTTTAGGTCACTCTAGGTCATCCAATGCACCCAAGTGATTCACCTCCCTTTAACCCAAACTGATCCCTTTGCAATCACTTCGATGATCGCTTGTTGCATTTCACTTCTGCAATCACTTCTTCAGTTATCTCTGTGACAGTTTGTGCAACAAATCCTATGTTCAATTGCCTTGCCTAAGTGCTTAGTTCACCCAACAAAAATTGTGCTTGGTCTCTCTAAGGTGTGCACAACAAGAATGGAACTGAATTCCGTCACGAATCAAACCAACTGAGTCTGCCTCTACAATCAAGTTTACGACAAGTTCTACAATGAACTTTGTGACAAGTTATGTGATCACCCACCCTGTCCAAGTGCTTCATTCCACCACAAAATTTGATCTCGTCCTTCACAGGATGTGCGTCCAACTCAACCTTCTCATTGCACCGTCAACCAAAACTGTTCCATAAGTCTGATGCAAAGTCTACAATGAACAAGTTTGTTGCATTGAATCGTTCATGAAGTCTGCAAAATTTCCCACTTAACTTCCTTTTCAACAAGCTTTGATACAATCTATCATCGAGATAGTGGTGAATATATCACCAACCCTTCATCAAAATATACAACAAATATGCTCTGCTACCATCTGTCACGTCCCCATAGAGTGCCTTGTGATCATGCATCTCTTAAGGGCATGTGACGCCACAAATTTTAATGCTTAGCTGCTTAGCAACACCAAGGTTACTTCATCCTAACTATGCCTTATCACCTAGAGCATACCATACTCCGTTCTAGGTTACCGACGAGTCACACTCTTAGACTAGTGCAACTCTTGTATACTTAGACATTCATTAATTAATTTAACACTTATTCATTTTTAAGCATACATCCAAGAACATGAGAATCCAAGAGAATAACAACGGAAACAATGGAAGGAAAACATAGATATAGTGTAGGCAACACAAAATGTGACTAACACTCGGCTAATTCTTTGTTATAGAAGAAAAATTACAACATGATCACTATCGTCTCGGTTTACAACTTCGACAAAGTCAAACGAATCACCTCACCTCACCAAGACACTCATGAACAAATCTATCGCCACAAGACTCTATGTTGCAACCATCTCCACTGCCACCTATGGTGCACCTCAGTCGTGCCTCCAAATGTAAACTTTTTGTATCTTCATTTCCACAGACACTGTCTCTTTGTTTCCACAGACTTCACATACTTTAGTTCTACCTCACACATACCTCCACAGACCTGTGTTTCAGAATTATCCAAAATATTCCCAATAGAAATTCACCCAACTCTTTCCATCGAACCCTTCTCCTCAAGGAAACAAAAGTCCTCCTAGAGTGGAGCCACTTGGTTCCTTGTGGGAGATCCTCCTCTTCATCTGCCTCAAAATCACAAATCTCTCCTTGTCTCTTTATCTTGCCAAAACTTCTTTCCCTCCTTGGTTGTGTGATCCAGATTATTTTTCGACACGCAATGAGAGCGGAGATATAATAAATAAATGCACAAAGATATTGCAGATATCCAATAATATAATAGAAATGTATCATAGATGCAACCATAAACATAGAGATACAATAATACATGATTTCTATTAATGAAAGAAATGTACAGAGACTGTAAAAGTACAGAGTGAAAGACTCACTAGAATGGTGGCAACTTATCTATGAAAAGAGATGTGACAGTTACTCGCATTCGCAAGAAGATGGTTACAAAGAGGCTCTGAAGAAATTTTTACAATAAAAAGGAATGTCAAAAACCCTATACATCCAAAAACCTAACCCTAGGAGATGAAGTGCCAAAATTCATGTGGGCCCCGTTTGGGTAAGTCAGTACATCAACTTCCCGGGGTCATAACTTTTGCATATGATCTTTGTTTTAGGCGCATGATAGCCCGTTGGAAAGGTATCATCGAGGAGATTCTTTTTTGGGGCCCAATTATTCCTTCAGTTATTATTGAGAAGATCTATCCCAAAATTTTTTATTTAGGCCCTCAAAATGGCCCCGGAAGTTAAAACTGCTAAAAATAGTAAATTGCCAAAATTGCCAGAAAATTGTTTTGAGCGAGTTGGAAAAGGTGGGTGGCCACCGATATCCACCTAGATCAATCCTCCCTACTTAGGAATAAATTTTCTCCATTGCGTTGAGTTCCCGAGGGAGAGGGGGAAGCGTTTGTTGAATCTGAATCTTGGTGAGTTGCTTGCCTTATTGGAGACGTCGTGTTGCTTGGTTTGTGGAAGGCTATCATGAACTTGTTGCTGGTGGGGTTGAATCTGTTCAACCAGATGGGCTACATGAGATGGTTGTGTGCATATGGAATATTTTCACTTTGCTGCAGTCTTTTTGACCCTCTTCTGTTGGATAGAAGGTGCTTGGGCCGAGGCTGTAGTGGTTGCAATCTCCTCCCGTTCACCTTTTGAAGAGATTGTGAAGAAGATGAATTTTGTAGTATGAGATACTACCTTGTGGCACTGTTTAGGTGGGACAATAGTTGAAACTACCTCTGGTATTCTGTAGAGATGACCCCCCAAAGTAACAATGATACTACGGGGTCGAGACTCATAAACAACATAGTGATTCCACATATATGGATGGCCCAAGAGAAAATCACAAACATATAGTGGGGAAACATCACATAATACCTCATCTTTGAAGGGTTGGATGTCGTATGAAAATCAATACTGCTGGCTAACACGAAGATCTCATCCTTGGCGAAGCCACCTGATACTGTATGGTTGCGGGTGTGGTGTGGTCGACAATCCCAACTATTTGACGACCTCTGTTGAGATGACGTTCTTCTGGCTTCCGCTATCAACAATAAAATGTAGCGGGTTCCTCTTCACCCACATATGTGAATGAAAAAGGCACTCCCCCTCTTCAGAATTTGTTGGTTCTTCTGGATGAATTTCTATGGTCACAACAATAGCAGTGGAGTCTACGTCGATGATCTATCTTTTACCAATATTTTCATAATCATATCCTGAATCAGGGTTCGGATCTTTGTCTTTGATCTCGAACACCAATGACTGTTTTGAGCGACATTCCTCAGTGTTGTGCCAGGGGATTTTGTGGAAATCACACCATTTTACGGTGTCCTTCTTTGTCTTCCTGTGACCCTTCTTTTCCTGTGGCTTGGACTGGTTTTTGGGAGACTATTTATTAGGGTCGTCTTTATCATACTTTGGTTGTTGAAGATTTGTAGACCCAAACTCCTGTTTGTTCTGGTGCTTAAATTTCTACTCGATTTTAACAACATATCGAAAAGCAACACCGAGTGATGAGATGTCCAGAAAATCCATTTCAGTTTGGATGTATCTGTGTAGAGCCCCACTGTATTTCAAAACCAAATGTCATTCAGAGTCTTTGATACCCAGCTTGGTGCACAAGGTATGGAAGGTATTGGTGAACTCCAGAACTTCTTAGCCCCTCTCTTGCTGCAGTGTGGTCCATCTCATGTACTGGTCCTCATAGTTGCCAACAGGGTAATATTGTTCGTTTACCGCATCCACAAAAAAATCCCAAGTGGGGTCAGCCCCATATATTACAGACTCCTCCATGGAAATTTTCTCCTAATAAGTTTCCCACCAATGTTTGACATGGGGGAGAGCTTTAAGGAGTGCGAAGGTGATATTTTCCCTGTCAGAAAAATTATGAACAAAGAAATAACCTTCTAACAGATTTAACCATTTGTCTAGGGTATCTACATCTATCTGACCTTTAAATAAGGGAATATCAAAATTAACATGTACCTTGAAAGTAGAGGTTATTCCAAAGTGGTTGTTTGATGAAGATGCGCCTGTTGCTATCAGTAGGCGTTGAAGGATGTGGGAAAAATTCTCCATCATTTTGTCCCTCTGTCGCATGAGAGCTTGCTCAAGCAACAAATTGATAGGATCGTTTACTCCGTCATTTTTCTTTTCTTTCGCCATGAAGGGTTTATTGGGCATGCGAGAGCAATTGTATTCAATATAGACAATATTGAGACCCAACTTTCTATACTTAGACCTTGTCGGGGACATGCACTAAAAAAAAAACAATCAAGAGAAGCCTACTCTGATACCACTGATCTAGATTATTTTTCAGCACGAAATGAGAGCGGAGATATAATAAATAAATGCACAGAGTTATCACAGATATCCAATAATATAATAGAAATGTATCGGATATGAAACCATAAACACAAATATACAATAATACATGATTTATATTAATGAAATAAATGTACATAGACTGTTAAAATACAGAGTGAAAGACACACTAGAATGGTGACAACTTATCTTTGAGAAGAGATGTGACGACTACTCACATTTGCAAGAATATGGTTACAATGAGGCTTTGAAGGCCTTTTTACAATAAAAAAGAATTTCAAAAACCATAGACATCCAAAAACCTATCCCTAGGAGATGAAGCGCCAAAAGTCATGTGGGCCCCATTTGGGTTAGTCAGTACATCAACTTCCCGAGGTCATAACTTTTGCATACGATCTTCATTTTAGGCGCACAATAGACCATTGGAAAGGTATCATCAAGGAGATTCATTTTGGGGGCTCAATTATGACTTGGATTATCATTGAGAAGCTTGATCACGAAAAACCTTTATTTAGGCCCTCAAAATGGCCCTGAAAGTTAAAACTACTAAAAATAGTAAATTGCTAAATTGCCAAAAAATTGTTTTAAGCGAGTTGGAAAAGGTGGGTGACCACCGATATCCACCTATATCATTGTGCGCCCTTGTACTCTAATAGGCTCTCCAAAGGTCACCATCGTGAACCATCACGTCCTTTGGGGATGTCGCACCCCTCCGTGAACCCATGTCCAATGAATCATCGCACCCCTTCATGGAACTAGTCGCCCAACGAACCTATGTGCTCTCAAGCATCATGCCCCTTGGGAATGAAATGCCCATCCTTAGTGTGCCCTGTTAGAAAAATAGGATCATGGAGCAATAAAATAAAACAAATGCGAAAATAAAACACATAATATACACAATACAATAGAGATACAAATATATGGCGTTCACCCAGTGTGGGATACATCCACCAGATAAATTGTCAGGTCCTTCCTTTATTATTATACAACAAATGAAGGGATACAACCTACAACAAACCTGTAGTAACTTCCTCTTCTTTCTCTCACAGTCTCCTATCTCAAAATACAATATTCGTAATAATACATAGCCATAATACATTTCCCTCATAAAAGAGGGTTTCCTTCTAGGTTAAAAAACCCTAACATAACTTCTACCGTCAGATCTAAGACCTTAAAATGAACGGTACAAATTTACAATGAAATTACAATATACATTTACAAGGAAAATTTTCCTTCAGGGGCTCGCTTGCCCCCGGACCCCACAGAGGGGGTAACCCCCTCTGCACTCCCCCACGTGGAGGAGTGTACATTATTCTGGGGTGTAAAGTCTTCATGGGGTATAAACATGGCTGAAAACAAAGACCTCTGAATCAGGAAGATAATCAAGTTCCACAACCAACAATCTCCCTCTTGGAGACTGATCTCAACAACTCCATTGTTGTTGTATCTGTTGGAATATGAACCTTCTTGGACTTGGAAAATTTCTCATATTAACCTTCATGCTTGAATATCAATTGAAACTGAGCAGGAACTCAGTTTCTTCCCAATTACTCCCTTTGTTAACATGTCTGCAGGATTCTGGCTAGTGTGTATCTTTTCCAACTTCAAATGTCCATATTCCAAGACGAATCATATGAAATGGTACCTGAGATGTATATTCTTAGTCTTCGAATGGAAGGCTGAGTTATTTGCAAGATGAATGGCACTCTCGTTATCACAATACAACCTTCTATTCTCCTTCTTCTTTTCCAATTCCTCCATAAACCTATGAAACCAAATAATATCTTTACTAGCCTCTGTAGCAACAACATACTCTGCCTCTATTGTTGAAAGTGCAACAACCTTTTGCAGTTTCAAAATCCAACTTATTGTTGTTCCACCTATAGTAAAAACATATCTTGTGGTGCTCCTCCTGCTATCTTTATCACCTACCATATATGAATCAACATATCCCTGTAGAACAATGTCTGAACCTCCAAAACATAATGCATGAGTAGAAGTTCCTCTCAAATACCCGAGAATCCACTTTACTGCCTCCCAATGTTCTTTACCTGGATTGTTCATATACCTGCTCACAACTCCCACTGCATGTGAAATATTTGGTCTTGTACAAACCATCACATACATCAAGTTGTCGACTGTTGGTGAATAAGGGACCTTGGACATGTATTATATCTCCTCGTGTGTCTTGGGACACATTTCCTTAGTTAATTTGAAATGGTTGTCCAAAGGTGTACTAAATGGTTTTGCATTTTGCATTCTAAACCTCTCCAACACCTTCTCTATGTAATCACCCTGAGACAATGTGACCAATTTGCGATTTTTCATGTCTCTTGTTATTCTCATACCAAGGATTTTCTTTGCATCACCCAAATCCTTCATTGCAAATGAATTAGCTAATTTATTCTTGAGAAAATTTATATCCTGCATATTAGACCCTGTAACAAGCCTGTCATCTACATACAATAACAAGATAATATAGCTTCCATTTTCTAGCCTTTTAAAATAAACACATGATCAGAATGGCATCTACTATAACCTTGTTCTGTCATAAACCTGTCAAACTTCGAATACCACTGCCTTGGAGCTTGTTTTAGGACATAAAATCTCTTCTTCAACCTGCATACAAAATTGTCCTTCCCTTTGACCTCATACCCTTGTGGTTGTTGCATATAAATCTCTTCCTCCAAATCCCCATGGAGAAAAGATGTTTTTACATCTAACTGTTCAAGATGCAAATCTTCTACTGCAAAAAGACTTAAAATAGTCCTAATTTAAGTCATTTTAACAACAAGAGAAAATATTTCATCAAAATCTATATCTTTCTTTTGTGAAAACCCCTTTACAACAAGTCTAGCCTTGTATCACTTTTTTCCTCCATCTTCTTCCTTCAACTTGTAAACCCATTTATTCTACAATGCTCTTTTCCTGCAAGAAATTGAACCAAGTCCCAAGTCTGTTTATTTACCAGGGAATCTATTTCCTCTTTCATTCCTTGCTCCCACTTCTTTTTGGTGTCTACCTGCATTGTCTCTTCATAACATTCTGGTTCACCAGAATTAGTCAACGATAAATAATATGATGAAGGAGAGTATCCTTCAGGGGGATACTTAACTTGGTAGATCTTCTAACAACACTTGCGAGATTTTTAGGTACCTTCTGCTCTTGTTGCTGTACATTTTGATTTTTGGGTTCCTTTGAAATTTCTTTTTCAGTGATCTCATCAAGTACCATGTATTATGGTTTTTAATTTTCCTGTTTCTTTTCCTACAACTGATCTTTGTACATGACCTTCTCATTGAATATGACATCTCTACTCCTAATGATTTTGTTATTTTCATAATCCCATAAGCGATAACCAAAATCATTAACACCGTATCCAATAAAGGTACACTTCTTGGATTTTGCCTCAAGCTTTGTTCTATTTCATTTATCAATATGGCCAAATGCTTCACAATTGAAAGTCTTCAAAAAATAATAGTTTACCTTTTTTACATGTCCATGCCTCCTCTGGAATTCTACCATCTAAAGAGCTTGAAGGTCCCCTATTTATTAAGTAAGCAGTAGTATCTACAACATCTACCCAGAACTGTAAGGGAAAACCAACATGCAATCTCATACTCCTTGCATGCTCCATGATTGTCTTGTTCATCCTTTATGACACACCATTTTCTTGTGGTATTCCTGGAACTGGCTTCTATCTATGAATCCCATGATATGAACAGTAATAATAAAACTCCTTGCTGCAATATTCACCTCCATTGTCTGATCTGAGACACTTCAACCTTTTTCTTGTCACATTCTCAACCAAAGCTTTCCATTTCTTAAAAGTATTAAAAACATCATATTTTTGTCAAATGCAATACACCTAAGTTTTTCTAGTTGCATCATCAATAAAAGTAACATAATAATGAGAGCCACAAAGAGATGATACCTGAGATGGTCCCCATACATCTGTATGCACAAGATCTAACCTTTCACTCTTCTTTTCGTTTTCGACTCTGAGAAATCTGCCTCTCTTTTGTTTTCCATAAACACAATGCTCACAAAAATCCAAATCAATTTGTTTAAGATCTGGCAACAAATTTCTTTTGTGAAGTATTTGCATATCCTTATCACTCATGTGTCCAAGCCTATGATTCCACAATGTTGTATCTACATTGTAGAAGCTAAAGACATAGAAGAGTCAGTATTACTAGTACATAAATACAATGTACCTACCTTCTCTCCTTTTGTTATCACCAATGATCCTTTGGTGACCTTTCACATCTTATTTGTAAATATGGATATGCAACCTTCACTTGACAATTTTCCTGTTGAAATTAGATTTTTCCTTATATCTGTAACATGTCTTACCTCTTTCAAAAACCATTGGTTTCCATTGCTTTGCTTTATTTTTACCTTTCCCATTCCAACAATTTTGCATGGTGCATCATCACCCAAATGAACATGTCCAAAATCACCTTGAACATAATCTAGAAAATGTTTCCTATGGGGTGTGGCATGAAATGAAGCCCTTGAATCTACTACCTAAGACTCAGAAATATTATCTACAAAGAAAATCAAAGCATCTTGTAACACATCACCCGTTACATTTGCTTCATGATTGTTTTCCTGATGTCCATCTCTTTATTTCTTTGGAGATCTGCAGTCTTTCTTCAGATGTCCTTTCTTCCCACAATTCCAACACTCTATCTTTCCCAATCTGGATTTGGATCTTCGTTTCCTAGAATTCCCGCGGTTCCCTGAGCCCTTTCCTCTATCCTTTTGTCTTCCCCTGTTCTCCATGTTCAACGCATTACCTGATGTCTCACTTGTGCTTTTCCATCACATTTCCTCACTAAGGATAACACCAACAACATCATCAAATTTTAAAGTATTTGAACCAGAGATAGAGTTACTTATAGCCATGACCAAGTCTTTCCATCTTTCTGGCAATGAGCACAAGATTATAAGAGCCCTGACCTCATCATAAAAGTCCACTTTTACAGAACTTAGTTGATTAGTAACCATATTAAATTCATTTAAATGATCTACAACAGACCCACCTTTTGACATCTTCATATTAAATAATCTCTTCATTAGAAATACCTTATTGGACACCGAGGGTTTTTCATACAGTTTATCCAATGTGTCCATCAACTCCTTCGTTGTCTTTTCTTTCAAAATATTGAAAGCCACAAATGTTGGCATGCTTAGCCATATCGTTCCTAGTGTATTTCTATCAAAAACCTCCCTTTATTCGTCCTTCATGGTTGTCGGCTTCTTTTATATTCCACCCAATGGTAGGAATAGATCCTTCTGATATAAATAATCTTCCATATGCATCTTTCATAACTAGTAGTTTTGGCCGTTAAATTTCTCGACCCTAAACTTTCTATCTTCTGCCATTGATCCCACTTGAACCAAGAACCCTCTTTTCCTGTGAGTTACCTTTTGCTCTGATACCAATTGTTAGAAAAACAGGATCACAGAGAAATAAAATAAAACAAATGCAGAAATAAAACACAAAAGATACACAATACAATAGAGACACAGATATACATGGTTCACCCAATGTGGGATACGTCCACCGGATAAAATTTTAAGTCATTCCTTTATTATTATCCAACAAATGAAGGGATAAAACCTACAACAAACCCGTTGTAGCTTCCTCTTCTTTCTCTCACGGTCTCCTATCTCATAATACAATATTCACAATAATACATAGCCGCAATAAATTTCCCTCATAAAAGAGGGTTGCCTTCTATGGAAAAAAACCTTAACATAACTTCTACCGTCAGATTTGCAACCTTATAATAACGGTCTAAATTTACAATGAAATTACAATATACATTTACAAGGCAATTTTTCCTTCGGGGGATCGCTTTCCCCCGGACCCCGCAGAGGGGGTAACCCCCCTCTGCACTCCCCCGCATGGAGGAGTGTACATTCTTCCAGGGCGTAAAGTCTTCATGGGGTATAAACACGGTTGAAAACAAAGACCTTTGAATCATGAAGCTAATCAGGCTCCACAACAAACATTCCCCTCATGCCAACATGCTCCATCCGTCTAACCAACTCGTCCTCTTGGGTGCGCGCTCCTCTTAGGTGAGTCAAGATGACTTTCTCAAGTGCACCCCCCATGCGTTATCCTATTTTCCTTCATCGATGGAGCGCCTAAGTCTTTCCCTCAAATCTTCATCAAATTGTTCGTAATTTGACTATTGTCACAAGGCACCTTGGGTAGAGTTGTCCCCTGGCATGTCACACACCCAAGGAACCCCAACTCCCCTCTATATGAAGACATTTATTTATTCATTTGCACTGATCGTCTTGCCTTCCTGATTCAATATGTGGTGGAAGTGCGCATGCTTGAGCTAAGCTCCCAAGGCCTTACATAAACTATGTTGGAGAGCTAGTGATGTAGACCCCCACCCTCACCTGGGGTCCATTAACATCTCGGTATAAGGATCTCAAATTTACAGAAGCTGGATCAACTCTCTAGGTCTCTTTGGACCTCTTCTTTGGATTTCCACAAGTCTTTTCTTCCAACTTCGGTCCAAAAATGACTCTTTGGTAGGCTTCTGCTAGTTAGGCGTTGCCTCCATGTGACCCCGGTCTCAAAACCAAGGGCTATCTCCTTTAACTCCGCCCAATTCAGGACTTTGGAGCTATCGCACTTCGGGAGTCTCCAACAACCCCACTCTTCAATCCTCCAAATTCACAATTTCTTGGAGCGTCAAATGCCCGATGAGATCGACGGATCTAAGCCCTCGCTTAAATCAACAATTGGATGGTTATTTAGCGCACCAGACTTCAACAGGTTTCACCTGCGTTAACACCCCACCTTCTCGGAGAACCAAACTCCGAAGGGGGAGCTCTGATGGTCCATGTTAATCCGTTAAATCAACGGTCTACAGAGCTCTTCGCGAATTCGAGCTTAGGGAGTCTCGCGTGTATCCAATTCCAGATCCTATGGAGTGCTCTAGCGTCAAAACGCATGGTTGGACGACGTGTGTCCCCGTGAGATCTGACGACCACAAATGATTCGGGACTTCGGACCTTCGGGGGCTCGAACTTTTCTGCACTTAGAACCTCCCGAACTCGCAAAGTCCGAAGGAATTCTGTGCATAACCCCTGCATAACTCTAGCAGATCTGACGTATGTTGAATCTTCGGCCCACGCTCGGACTAATCTTGTCCATCCAATTCTGTTCTTTGACGATCTTCCTTCCCTTGAAGAAGTTGGGCACAAATTCTTCTGCGCTTGAAGATTTGCGAGCACAACTCCTTCTTTGCTTGAATACTCAAAGGGTATTGACCCTTGACGCCCGCCTGGTGCTGCTCCAACACTTAGAATCTGAAATATTTCCCTTGTCCTTAGAAGATTTTTGACACCTCTTGACTGTGTTGGTCCTTCTGCACACCTTGCAAGGGTCTTCAGCTGAGATCAATATACACGAAGGATTATATGTGCGCAACCTCTGCAACACTCCTCTATCTCTCCTGAGCTTCAAAGTCTTACCAATGACTCCTAGTTTGTGTACTCCTTGCGTCTATGGAACTTCTCGAAGATCTTAGGCTTAGAGATTTTCTCGAAAATATCCATACGCACTCCTTGCGTTTGTCCGCTCGGAGACTCTTCCAACCATTAACCAAATTTCTCACCTGATGCACAGCTTGCGCGGGTCGTTCCTGAACCTTGCTCTCCTCAGAGCAACAGTGCACTCCTTGCACTAGTTCTTCCAAAACCTCACGTTATCTCTCCTGAGCTTCTAATTCAAACTCGACTCTGCCTGTGCACACCTTGCAGGCACTGTACACTCCTTGCACCAAAGCTCTTAGAAGAGAAACAATTGAAGCTTATAAAAACATCAAATATTTATACTCTTAACCATAAAAAACATGTTCATACATGAAAGACATATAAATAGAAAGAATGCAAGAAATATCACATGCATTCAGTGATTTCAATAACAGAGAACACCATGCATTTGGAACCAAACCTCTCTGTTTGTATTCCTTCAGTAAAATATGTACATGAGTTCATACAACTTTCTGCAATTCACCATGAGCTTCCCTAGCTCTCTCGAATAACAATCAACTGCCTCATTTGGGCATACAAATACATTCATTTTAACCAAGAAGAGGCTTCTCGAGCCTTCCTATCGACTATCTTAGTGCTATCCTATCATAATTTAAGACACCTATATGCTAAGGCATTATGACAATAAATGGCCATTACAATCATATATGAGTTATTGTTCAACATCTATACAATCCTACAAACATTTAAGAAATTGCAATCCCCTTCGATCTCATGCGATGGTTCAAGCCTCCAAAACATTAAAAGGTCTTTAATTACAATATTTTCAAAACATTAAAATGATGCGCCCTTCCTTGAGTTCAAAATTGACTTGAAATGCATGCGATGGGTGCTGACTTGTCCTCCACTCGGCCTCTTTAAGTGCTGATAGCGATGCTCCTGCATCAACTAGGTTTCTATGCATGTAACATAGTGTTGAATATGCTTTTTATGTGAATTATGGGGGAAATTGTTCATGTGCATGACTAAACACTGCTATTGAGAACTCCATTAAAACTCAAATTCCTGGAGCCCCAATTGAGATATTTCTTGGTTGGTCTATGCTAGAGCCGTGGAGGGAGTTTTAATAGCCTGAAAGACTGCGTGGTAGAGAAGGGGATCCCATTCCTGGGGTTGTGTCGACTAAAGAAAAAAAAAAAGTGGGTTAAATAGGAGGTAATTCATTCTTACAAATATCAAAGTCACAAATTTAATTGTAATTATAATTGAACCTATAGTATGGGAAAATGGATAGTCCACTACATGAATGCCCAAAAAAATAGCTATAAAATTGGAAATTGAGGAAGTTATTCTTTAAAACATCCATATAAACAATGATTTAATAAAGAATGGAGTAGTCAATATCATTTTTTTTTTCTTTTAAATTATAAATAACCAATATATTATTAAATTTTAATTATTTTATAATTACTTTAACTTTGGGTTACATACAACTATTATATTAAAACATTTTTAAAACATAACTATAAACAACTTCCTTACTAATATCATTTTTTTTAATAAAATACAATTTCTTAAAAGTCCATGTAATTTAAAAGCTCATATCCAACCATTCTTCAAGGCAAAATCAAACTGAAAAAATTGAGAAAAAAGTGCCAAAAGGTAGAAGACAATGTAAATTTGGACAAAATCACTAATTTCTGTTGTTTAAATTGCATTTTTAATGCATAAATGGACTTAGTCTCCTGAAAAACCCCTATACAAACTTAGCCACTCAAATCTACAAATCCAACCATTCCTCACATGATTTCGAGAGCAAAATCAAAAATTACCAAAAAGTTGAACGGTTAGACTACTGCCATTGGATATGCTCAATTTACGTGCCAATACAATATCTGTGCGCCATGCATAAGATTGAAACCCCGTAACAGTAATTCAAATACCATACACACCAGTCAGGGGCCAGAGATGGTCGTTGGCTGGACTTTCGCCCTCTGCACTCGAACCACTGATCTTGCATCTCAACTGAACCATTGATGCAAGGGAGGGTGCCAGCCCTACTATAAAAAGATGAAAGATATAAATGTAAACATGGCGATTCCACGCTAACATTTTCAAATCCGCTTGTTGAAACACCCTGATCAGCATTAAGTCCCTCCATATTACGTATTTCATAAGAAATATCCACCCCATCGACAACCGAAGATGATATTTTTTTCATTAATGAATTCATCTATCAACA
Organism: Picea engelmannii; assembly: GCA_009831015.1. Lineage (NCBI taxonomy): Eukaryota > Viridiplantae > Streptophyta > Pinopsida > Pinales > Pinaceae > Picea > Picea engelmannii. The sequence goes on from ML787017.1 coordinate 403,505, forward strand.
ATGGCGATGACTCTGTAAGACCACTCATCGCAGTAGCATTGCATGGGAGAAAATCCAAGAGATTAGGTCCGTAATAATTTGTTCTGGAGAGTCTACAGGTGTAAGGGTCGACTCCCTTGGCGAAATAAGCTGTGGAGTATTGGTTGCGGCCGGATCTGCAGATCTTGAGTTGAAGTTTCCGTTATCGTCAGTGGATTTAATCCTCATCAGATCCTCATTATCTGTACCGCCTAGTGGGCGACTTCCCTTAAAATTCCGTGTCCGAACTGGAATCTTCGACTGTGTTTCTAACTTTTTGCTCAAATGAATGTTCCAATAGTTCTTTACCTCATTATCCGTTCTTTCGGGCACACACCCCGCAATCAATGACCATCTGTGCAACAAACAGGAGGCGTCTTCAATTTCATGAACGCATCTCACAATTAAAAATCGAGCACAAGCAAGACTAGACCAGAAAGAGATGCCTTAAGCCATTCCTATGCACATTGTATTGATCTCAAGGTATAAATTTATAGTACATAGATAGACCAGATCTAGATCTAGATATCATTGACAACTCATCAATGGATCATGACAATACCTCATGAATAGATGAAGTTTACAACTCATATCAATGTGGTCTTGAACTTTGTGATTGTCTAGGGACTCAGAGTGTAACATCCCCCTCAATCATAAGTCTAAATAATTGTACTAGTAATAAAACAATCACTGGTATTATCTTCAATCCAAAACTTTTGCACTGAGCTTCAATGAAGATATGCTTGAAAAACCACCAATATTTGAATCTGGAAGTGAACAACTACCATGTCTGAACATTCCCATTCTATTGATTGATTGTGATAGGACTTCGAATCTTGAAGCATGACTATCATTATTGATATCTGATATACCCCCGTGTGAGGTGCCGGGGGAGAAGTTTGTTGAAGTTGGTTGATAGGCTCTAAGTTTGAGCTTTGGATTCTTTATGTTCTTCAATAATTCATGGTTGAATGGATCCAGGCTTAAGCTTTGGATTCTTCATGTGGTGGTTTTGGATTACCACTAACCAATTTGATTTGACCAATGTGGTAGTTTTGGATTACCACTAACCAATTTTCATTGATATTTGAACAATGTGGTGGTTTTGGATTACCACTAACCATGTTCACTCCCCCCCTAAATGTGTTGGAGAATATATTTTTCATTAATGTGCTACCCCCTTGAAGATGTTTGAGAGTTTCATTTTTATTCTATTTGTGTACAAGTCAAAGTGGGTATGTGGAAAGAACCACATGTTATCTCATCCCATGAGAGCCATGCTTGAAAGCTACGCTATAAGGGGACCACTTTGGACTTTGGACCATGATGAGTTCATCAATGTACTCCCCCCTTGAAGCATGGAGAGTACCATTTTTAATTCATGTTTGAATTATAGAGAACATATAGAATTTGATCAATCAATTATCATTTATTTCTATTTCATCTCAAAGATTATTTGGTGAATGTATTGTATCAACCATGTGATCAATTATGTTTTGTTTTTGGCTTAACTTCCACTCAAGTGTTTCAATCAATTTATCTTTCATATCAATTTGATCTTGCAATTCATGGTTGTACTCTTGCAATTCCTTGATTTCCTGAGAGACGTTTAGTAGATGCTTTCCTCATTTACCCATTTTTTATTATTCTCGCTCACTTGTCACGCTCTCTTGTACTTGCTATCTTGCACTTGTTTCTTTTATATCACGCTCGCTTGATTTGATGTTGCACTTAGGGTGTTGGGTACATTGGATTTGCAGAAACTGAGACTCGACCTACATTTTTTTTTTGGTGTGTGTACAGATCTAAAGATAACATATCTAAAGGAAATAGATTATTAATTGTAAAAGTGGAAGCACATGTCACCAAAAAATTTCGTAGATTTAAATCACATATCAAAATTCATGTTGCTCATAAATTTGATGTGTGTGTATTACCTCCATTTGGGTTGTCGCGACTACCTCTCATTACACAAAACCCTCCAATTTTTCTCATACATTTAACAAATACAGGTGCACGATCTGGAAAATGGAATTCTTGCAATCAAATTGAAGAGCCACGATATATATCTGGATCTGTAGAAAACGAAAAAAAAATCTTGTGTGTTAGAAAATCCATTGTGTCAGATCATGTTGCCTTCTCGTTTACCCTAGTTGTCTTCTTTCTCTTTCCACACAAGCACGAATTTTACGGAGATTTAGTACCAGGCCGCAAAATTGTTGTACAGGGGAAATTAGATTGTTGTTCTGTTGGTTTGAAGATAGATCAATGGGCGTTCATCTGGTGCTCGATCTCTATGGGCGGATTTCCCTTAAAAATGACTATTGAAATTGAGGTTGTGTTTCTTCATGCTCGGCGGATTGTCGTGCGTGGGATATGTGTGCAACAGATGTGCTTAATTAAAAACTTACAGCAGGAAATATAATTTCAACACAATCATCTCACATCATTGACTCCACCTCTCATGGATCACTAGCATGAAAACATCATGCCCTTGAGTTGAGGACGCTCTGATATTATCTCTCACTCTTCACCATGGCTTTGATACCATGTTAAGAATTGAGCACAAAAAAGACAAAAGAAAAGACAAGAAATGGCTGAAAAGGCCTTAAGCCATTCTGATGCACATTGTATTGATCTCAAGGTATGAATTTATAGTACATAGATAGACCATATCTAGATCTAGATATCATTGACAACTCATCAATGGATCATGACAACTCCTCATGAATAGATGAAGTGTACAACTCATATCAATGTAGTCTCAAAATTTATGATTGTCTTAGCGCATGTGTTGAAGCGCGCGATCTAAATCAATATAGAGAGGAATTTGGCCAAATCACATTGTCACACCAAAGGAATTTGGTTAGAGGAATTGGCCACTCACTTAGCCCACTCACTCAAGAATAGAGCGAGGGGAACATGAACATAGCAAGGGGACCATGAGAAGGAACATGAACATAGTGAGGGAACATGAATAGAGTGAGGGGAACAAAAGCATTCTACGAGGAACAATGATGGGTTTGGCGTGTAGCTGTGAGGGACAACCTACGAGATTTTTAGGTGGGCTCCCAATGTTTTTTAGTCCATTGTCCCCAATAGGCAGATAGTTATTGTCATGTTCCCTATTTTGTTTTTTTTTCTTGTCCCCTATGGAAATGGAAATTCATTCAACATACATGAAAAATGGGCAAGAGATACCCATCTCTGGTGAAACAAACCATTTAGGTCAAGTGAAAATTGTCTCTTCAAACACAAAAGGGAAGTGGGTTTGGGTCAATGTAAAACAATTTTGGGGTATTTTAAAACGTAGAGCTTCCTGTCTAAAATGGGAGTAGACAAGGAAAAAATTGGCCCTCCATAATAAACTTTCAAACAAGCCTCTTTTGCAAAGGTATAGAAAAAATAGGACTAAAGGCATCAATGATTATGCCTTGTATAGTCCCACATCCACACCTCTCACCTGGTCACCTGACCTATATGTGCAAGAGTTACTAAATTCCAAGAGGATATTGGAGGTTTTGGAAGTCAAAGAGTAGGAGAGAGACCTTAAAATCCATCTATTGACAGTAGAAAATCAGGGCTTAGCAGAAAGCAATAAAGTTTTAAAAGATCAAGTGGCATTGTTGCAAGAAGCCCTTTTGGTAGGAGAGGTTGAATGGCAAGGCATGAAGGATGCCTGGAAAATCATGAAAGAATTTGTTGTGGAAATTAGAGATGTGTCGAGCTCTAAAACATCCAAAGTTGAAGGGAAAGCAGTTGAACAAGAAAACACCCAGGGAGTGAAAGTAAGGGATGAAGATAAAGGAGGTTTTACAAAAAAATTCAAAACTTGGACACAATTTATTAGCGACTCTGCTAATATGGAAAAAGAAGAAAACAACCAGGGGGATGTCATGAAAGATAGAGAAATCAAAGAAAGAAAATTCATAGAAAAAAACATAATTATCAAAGGTGTGAGAGATTATGGAAAAAATTAATGTACTCCCGATCTTGCAAGTGACTTTTTAAAGGACAAGCTACTTTGGTAATGTATTGTACCCCAAATTTCCCAAATAAAAAAAAAATGTTAGAGGGAATTAAAGTCCCTTGAATCTCCAACATTGTTTGCGACACAAAGACAATCCATTATATATATTGTTATCACATAAAGTTGTCAATGACAACAGTTCGTCCAAGTCTGTGGTCTGCACAGGAAGCGTCCAAACGCAACATTCAAAAGCAGTCCATTTCGGGCTGAAAATACAGGCTAGCAGACAGGTTCATGTTTCAACGGCGGAGATCTTGTATAGAGTTCAGATTAGCGGCTCTCATGCATTCGGAAATTCAAAGTCGCGCAAGGATTAATGACTAGCCAAGCATCCCGAAGTAAATCTGAGCCATTGAAGGATGAGGACACGTATCGACAAATCTCACACTCCGGGAATAAGGCATTCCAGAGGATTGTAAGAGCTATGCATTGAAAAGGCCCAAAGCCTGAAATCCCGAAGTAGTTGTGGATTGTTGATCTCAAATCAACAAGAACTGTTGATCTTTTCCGCAGGGAGCAGGGTCCATTCGAGAGCGGCGCATGGCAACAAAAATATGGATTTCCCAAATCGTGAATTGTGACAATATCGACAACCACACTTCATTGTGAAGACACAACATGCTCGAACAATAAAATTCTTGAGCGGTCCCGCAATTGAAACCACGGTAAAGAGGAAGAGATACATGGCGGAAGGTGGTGAATTGTGGGCTCAAAAGCGGTGTGGATCCAAACCGCCTTTGATGGCCCCGCAATCACGTGTTTATAAAACGACAAATTCGACAGCAACACGTGGCCGCCCCCTAGTCGTTAAGTCGCGCCCCGATTCTGAGGAGGATTTAGTTAAAGGAAAGGGATTGGTAGCTGAGAGAGTTTTATTTAGGGAATCTAATCACTTCAAAATTTTTTTTGAGAAATGGAAACGTATAACCCAAATTCCCGAAGGCCAAAATGAATCTAGACCATTGTCTAGAAATGATCACAGTCGTTAGATCCAGGAGGAGGATATGTGTTGCGACATGAGATCTACTTCAGCAGACCACGTCATCAAGGACATGTGGCACAATCAGATGATGCTAAGTGTCAAGATGAAAATGGAATTTCAGGTATGTGTAAGTCATGAATCTAAGTGACACATAGTAGCGACTCGGCCAATGCCAAGTCAGTAGTGACGTCAGCAAGCCACGTCACTTTGGGACTTCGAGATTTGGGAGATTTCACCTTAGCATACTTTGTCTCTCCCGATCGTTGAACTCCCAAACTTTATTACCATCCGCTCCTGGCTTAACCCTACGGGTTTAATCCGTCCTTGGTCAAATCCAACAGTGAACACTTTCCCCACGGATCTACGATGTAGATCCTCTTCGGGACTTTGAAACTTCAGTTTTCGACCCTTTTTGCTCTATCACACATAAACTTCACCGAATTAGCAAAGTTCGAAGTACTTAGGGTTAATCCTCATGAACCTTTCTCCATATCTAGTGGTTGTGAAGGATCCTCCTTCTCCCGAACAAATCCCATGACCCAACTTCAAACCCTGCGGTTCCAAACCCACGGTTACTACAGTCTCTTTTCTCTGCAATCATTCTTGAACTGTTATACCTCCTGAGCTTCCAAACACAGCTGCCAATGCCACGTCAAAAAGTTACATCACTTCGGAAGAATGTACTTCAGGGAAAACCAATTCCTAACATCAAAAATCACTCGAAGCGTTGAAGGCCGAAGTTAACGCTAATCGTTGATCTAAGTCGGAACTTGAGCTAAGTTTTTTCATTGGCTTATTCCACTATTTGTTTTCCACAGAATTAAAATTCTAGTACAGTTACTAAACCCTCATTTTTCTTCTTTTGCAGGTTATACAAATCGAGGTAATCGGATGAAGGAAACATCTTACTCGAAAGGTAATCGATTTTTGATCTATGCGCGCATTACTTCAGTTACCTACAGATTTTGAGTATACTTCTTAGCACTCTGTTTAAAATACAAGAGGTTGTGGACTCTTTGATCTATGGTACTACAACTGTAATATTTGAACAATGATGGATCTAATACAATGGCTACTTTTGCAAGATACTTTGAATTCATCCTTATATTTCTATGGTAATAAAGAATGTATTCGAACTATTATTCGTTTATCTATTTTTACAAGTTATCAAATTGATAAGCACCCATCTAAGTTTATTCCTTATTACACCATTTCCCTACAGTGATTGTTATGTACAGATTTGAATATCACTTTAAAATATATATAATCCAATGGTAAATAGGAACATAACAATAGTTCTACCATTCCTTTATATATATATATATATATATATATACCACCGTCATATATCAAACATCCAATAATTCCAATATTATTTAACTATGATAAGCCATAGGAAAACATGATCATACAGTCCCTTAAGAATTGATTTCATTTATGTATGCACATGCAATAATATTCCTAACAAATGAAAATCATAAATATAACATTGATAAGGAATGCAAGCCAAGATACATATCTGAAACCTGATACTGGAATACAAATGGAACATCCACGTTCCACCCAACCATAGAACAGAACAACCAAATTCACTTGGCCTATTCACCCCCTAGCCTGACCATGAGTCCATAAGGGAAAATTGAATGATCCTCCTTAGCTATAGTCACCATCCACAGATTAGAAATTCCTTTGCCTCACACTAACAGTTCTTATAACAACAAATATCCACAAATCATAAATTCCTTTTCCTCACACTAATAATGTTCATAAAATCAAATAGTTTCCTTTCCCCAACATACTAAGCAGCGTCCTGCCTCCTCCATATGTTGTTTTTATATGCATCCTTGTGCCTAGGTCTTTCCTCCCCTCCTTGGGAATTTCACAGCTTTACAAATCCCTAATTTTTAGGGGCTGCTGGTGGCCAAATTCCACATTTTCCACTTGTAAAAATCATCCTTGAGGTAACTCAAACATGTTCCCCACTCATGGAGTCATGGTAAGCTATTTTTAACCTGGTTGTTCCATTTGTCTTCCAGCATTTAATTTATTAAGAGTTTGTCTTTCACATGTGTCAAATAAAAGAGGATAGTTGGGCAAGTCAAATCTTTGCCCAACATTCATCAAATAATTAATTACAACAATTAAAATTCCAAATTCAAATTTTCCATAAATGGCAAATAATTTCTAAATCCGAATTTTCCAAAAACAGAAATTTATTTCAAAGTTCACTTAGAATTTAATATTCTAAAATTTGAGGATATCACATCCTCTCCCCCTTAAGTACAACATTGTCCTTCGTGTTCATTCCTCTCTCGGAATAGGGTTGGATAAGATTTCTGCAAATCTTCCTCCAATTCCCAAGTGGCGTCCTCAGGGATAAAGTGATTCCATTGCACTTTTACCTGGGCGATGGCTCCGTTCCGTAGTATTTTTTCTTTCCTGTCCAGAATTTGTAGAGGTTCTGCTTGGAACTCGCCTTATGGTTCCACCTGCACCATATTCCAATCAATGATGTGAGTAGGATCATGAATATACCTTTTTAATAAGGAAACATGGAAAACATTATGAACTTTTAAGTTTGCAGGAAGTGCTAGTTGATACGCCACGGGTCCGATTCGAGTTAAAATATCGAAGGGGCCACAAAACCTGGGCACCAACTTTGAACAATTTCCTAGCTTTAGAGACCTCCTCCTTGCTTTGAATTTCAAATATACATGGTCCCCAATTTGAAATTCCTGGTGTCTCCTTTTTAAATATACGTAATTTTTCTGATGGTCTTGGGACTCCTTTAAATTTTGTTGTACCCTTTTTACCATTTTCTCCATTTCCTGGATCATTTCAGGTCCCATCATAAGCCTTCCAACTGGATTATCCCAGCTAATCAGGCTTGTGCATTTCCTTCCGTATAATGCTTCGAAGGGACTCATCTTGGCTAATGTCTGATATCCATTGTTGTAAGTGAATTCAACTAAGTGTAGGTACTCCTCCCACTTAGTTGGTTTCATTCTCATGTACATTCGTAACATGTCTTCCACAATCTGATTCATTCGTTCGGTTTGCCCATCTGTTTGTGGATGGTAACTTGTGTTGAAATTCAGGTTAGTATCCAATCCTACAAACAATTCCTTTCAAAAGTTTGACGTAAATTTGACATCCCTATCGGAGATCACCATCTTAGGAATTACATGCAATCTAAATATTTCTTTCATAAAAATTTCAACAATATTAATTGCTTTATAAGTAGACTTCACAGGTATAAAATGTGCAGATTTGCTAAGTTTATCAATCACTACCATAATCGAGTCATTTTTCTTTTGAGTCTTAGGCAAACCTATGATGAAGTCCAACGAGATAATCTCCCATTTCCATTATGGTATAGGTAGAGGTTGTAGCAGATCGGTTGGATGTTGATGTTTAGCCTTTACCTGTTGACAATCTAAGCATTTAGATAAATATTCAATTTTTTCACTTGTCACACAACCACTACGGCAACTAAGATCGTCGACTTGATCAACAACCCACATTAAATCCTGGCATTCTACCTTTCGAGATTTTGGCGGGGTCTTCATTCCTATTTCCCCGATCTCCAGAACCCCGACGACTTTAGATCTTCGCCACACATCCCTACAAATGGGAGGTCTAGGTTCTTTTAGGACTCCTCCTTCCTACCACAAGACCCTGTCCAGTGTCCTAGAGCTCATCCACAAAGTGTGTCAGGGTTTCACGTACCGGGACTTCGCAACTGGTGGAGACGAGGGGTATTACCCTTTGGTTTCCCAGGTGCCAAAATGCTGAAACATATTCACGCTAAACTGACTCATCCACAGAGCGTGTCGGGGTTTTGGGTACCAGGATTTCGCAACTTGCGAAAACGAGGGGTCTTACCCTTTGGTTTCCCGGGTGCCGAAACACTTAAACCTATTCACGCTAAATCGGCTCATCCACAGAGCAAGTCGGGGTTTCAGGTATCGGGATTTTGCGACTTGTGAAAATGAGGGGTCTTACCCTTTGGTTTCCCGGGTGCCGAAATGCCGAAACCTATTCACGCTAAACCGACTCATCCACAGAGCGCATCGGGGTTTTGGGTACCGGGATTTCGCAACTTGCGAAATCGAGGGGTCTTACCCTTTGGTTTCCCGGGTGTCGAAACACTGAAACCTATTCATGCTAAACTGGCTCATCCACAGAGCGTGTCGGGGTTTCAGGTACCAGAATTTTGTGACTTGCGAAAACGAGGGGTCTTACCCTTTGGTTTCCCGGGTGTCGAAACACCGAAACCTATTCACGCTAAACCGACTCATCCACAAAGCACGTCAGGGTTTCGGGTACCAGGATTTAGCGAATTGCGAAATCGAGGGGTCCTACCCTTTGGTTTCCCTCGTGCCGAAACGCTGAAAACCTAAGAGAACTACTCTCTCTTGTACAAGGTTTCCAGACTCAGATCACATGATCCTTCAATGGGTTCTTGGGTAATTATCCCTAGGCTTGGTGACCTGACTGAAAAGCCTTCCTAATTCGCCAAGATATGAACTCTGTGTCAGGGGTAAGGTAAACTCGTGGGTTTACTAAAACGGTAGTCTTTTCAAGGAACTCACTCCAGCTCTAGAATGTGAGGGAACTTCCCGGGAGGAGGTGCCTTCGGGAAATCAAACCAGGGCATAGAGTGAGTCAAGTAAATGGGACAGATCTCAAGTGAACGAACTCGTATTCTGAACTTATTCATTCTATACATAAACCGATTATGGTCATATAAGGATAAGCATGCATCCATTATTTCCAATCAAAACATAAGGCAAACTCTTCTATACATAAACCATTTATGAGCGTATAAGCATGAGCATGCGTTCATGATATTCAATTCAAAATACAGGACATAATACTTTTCAGAAACACCGGGCGTGATGCAACTGTTGAGAGGGGTGCTCATTTCCACCCAATCGTAGGCTCAATGACTCCAAATGGATTTACCACTAACCACCCCCGAGCTAGACCACGATGCTTTAGATTTAGTCTCCTACTTAAAGCTCAATGGAATTCAAGGACGAAGGTTACTCTCCTTCTCCTCTGTTCAGAATTCCTTGTATTTCTAGAGTTTCTCCCGGTTCTCTTCCGCGATCACTGTCGCGCATGTTCTATCCTCTCACTTACCACACTTCCTCTCTTGCCTTTTTTCTGAAAGATTGCATGTGGCGTGAATTTCCCTATCTGTGGTCAGGTCTAGGAGTTGTTACGGATGGGAGGTTCACCCCCATCCCCTCATTAACTCTTGAGGATCCTCCCCACCTACCAATCTGACGGGAAATCCATTCCAGGGTTAGAGAGGTTCTTTGGTCTTTGAGCAAGTAAAAACCAGTATGGTACTGGCTCGGTGGAAGTTAACACAACCATTCCAGGTCCCTTCCACTACCTCTCATTAGCCATTGTGGTCTCTTTTAGCACATCCCCCTCCCAACAATCATGCAACACATAATCATAACATAATTTACATTCATTGACCTTTTATACAAAGGTCCGTCAAATCAAACATTCACATCTTTGAGTTTTCCATAGTTCTTGGCCAATATAGTTATTTTTACAGACTGGGGGAAATAGGGTGTTACAATTCCCTCCCCCTTAAAGGAACATAGTCCTCGATGTTCTATCTATCAATATGACATCTATGTACAGAAGTAAACAAAATCGGATATGCCTATTTCATGGCATCTTCCATTTCCCATGTAGCCTCATCTGGGCCAAAATGTTTCCACTACACCTTGACCTGTGCAATGGTTCGGTTCTTGAGTGGGGTTTCCTTTCTATCCAGTATGAATTGAGGTTCTGGCAGGAATTCTCCCTCCGGTTCCACCTGGATCACAGACCAATCAATTATATGGTTAGAATCGTGTACATATTTATTCAATAATGAAACATGGAAAACATTATGTCCTTTTACAGTGGGAGGAAGTGCCATCCTATAGGCTATAGAACTTCAAAGGGTCCACAATATCGAGGTGCCAACTTGGCACAACCTCCCATCCTCAGGGAAATCTTCCTGGGCCTAACTCTGAAATATACGTGGTCTCCCGTCTTGAATTCTCTTGGAGTTCTCTTTCGGTTGGTGTAACTTTTCTGTCTGTTCTGAGCGACCTTTAGATTTTGTTTTATCTGAGTAACTTGTTGTTCCATTTCTTTCAACATGTCGGGTCCAATAGTAATTTTTTTTCACGGGATTACTCCAATTGACTGGAGTGTTAAACGGTCTACCATAGAGGACTTCAAAAGGACTCATCTTCAGGGATTCTTGGTAGCCATTGTTGTAGGCGAATTCCACCAGTGGCAAGTAATCTTCCCACTTTTTGGGTTGATGCATTACATGCATTCTTAGCATGTCTTCCAATATTTGGTTCACTCTTTCCGTCTGTCCATCGGTTTGAGGATGATAGGATGTGCTAAATAGTAATTTGGTCTCCATACCAACCATCAAGAATTTCCAAAAGTTGGAAGTAAATTTCGTGTCTCTATCAGACACGATCCCTTTAGGCATACCATGTAGTCTGAATATCTCCTTCATGAATATGTTGACGATATCTATTGCCTTGCAAGTCGATTTGATGGGGATAAAATGGGCAGACTTGCTCAATTTATCCACCACTACCATGATGGCATCATTTTGTTTGGTCGATGTTGGTAATCCGGTGATGAAATCCATGGAAATGGTTTCCTATTTCCATTCCGGGAATGGTAGAGGTTGTAATAATCCTGCTGGGTGTCAGTGTTCTGCTTTAACCTATTGGCATTCTAGGCACTTAGCTAAATAATTCACTATGTCTTTCTTTAACCCAAGCCAATAGAATTGTTTCCTAGTGGCCGTGATCATCTTCTGATATCCCGGGTGACCAGTATATGGTCTTTTATGGAGTTCATCCATTATGAACCTCTTCAAGTCGTCACAATCTAGAATATGCAATCTATTTCTGTAAGTTAGCAGACCTCCATCTATCATCTAGTAGCCTTCATACTTTATCCTTGTGGGTTCTTGCTCCAGGTACGAGGTCACGGTCTAGAAGAATGTGTCTATTTCTTGTGCATTCCTGACTCTTTCTTTGACATTCGTCTCGCAGGTGCTCACCGTTGTCAGGTGAATTGTTTTCGTACTTATGCTAAGGGCATCGACCACCTTATTTTCCTTTCCTTTAACATGTTTGATTTCAAAATAAAATTCACTAAGGAGGGCCATCCACCTAGTTTGTTTGGCATTGAGCTTTGGTTGGTCAAACAGATATCGCAATCCACAGTGGTCTGTCATAAGTACAAATTTCCTTCCCAGGAGGTAATGCCTCCACATTTTTAAGGTGTGCACTATGGCGGTCAACTCTATATCATGGGTCACATAGTTGACTTCGTGCTCATTCAATTTTCGGGATTCATAGCAGACTACACTTCCTCCTTGCATAAGGACTCCTCTGAGCCCTTCCTTGCAGGCATCTGTGCACACGAGGAAGTCAGATTCGGGATCGACGATCTTCAACACGGGTGCGTGGGTCAGTAGATGTTTTAGGGACTGAAACCTTTCTTCACATTTTGGGGTCCAAAGGAATTTAACTCCCTTCTTCTGGAGGGCAGTGATTGGACAACCAATCTTGGAGAATCCTTTTATAAATCTCCTATAGTATCCTGCTAAGCCCATAAAGGATATGATATCTGAAACATCCTTCGGGGTAGGCCATTCCTTGATAGACCTGATCTTGTTAGGGTCTACTGCTACTCCCTCTTCAGATATGACATGGCCCAAGTAATGTATTTGCTTCTGGAAAAAGTCGCACTTGCTAAATTTGGCATAGAGCTGATGTTCTCTTAGCACTTGAAGCACAAGTCTAAGATGTTCTCATGTTCCTCTCTATTCTTGGAGTAAATTAATATATCATCAATAAAAACCAGTACAAATTTGTCTAGGAATTTGCTAAGCACATTGTTCATCAAGCACATAAAAGTGGCAGGGGCATCGGTCAATCCAAATGGTACTACCACAAACTCATAGTGACCATATCTCGTCCTGAAGGCAGTTTTGTGGATGTCTTCACCCTTGATTCGGACTTGATGGTATCTAGATCTCAAGTCAATCTTTGAGAAGATGGAAGTACCTCCCAATTGATCGAACATGTCATCAATCCTGGGTAAGGGGTACTTTTTCTTTATGGTTACCTTATTGAGTTGTCTATAATCTATGCACAGTCGGAGGGTACCATCTTTCTTTTTCATGAACAGGACTGGTGCTCCCCATGGAGACACGCTGGGTCAGATATAGCCTTTGTCCATCATTTCTTTTAGTTGTAGTTTAAGCTCAACTAGCTCAGGTGTGCTCATCCTGTAGGGTGTCCTAGACACTGGCACGCTCCTGGTGCAAGTTCTATCGAGAAGTCAATGTCCCTTCTCGTAGGTAGAACTGGTACCTCTTCTGGAAATACATATCTATATTCTCTTAGTGTGGGGTGGTCTTTGAGGCTTGGTTTGTCATATTTAACTAATTCCAACACCTGTATCACATATAGTGGACATCCCTTTCTGCAATACTTTCTCATTTGAAGAGTTGATATTCGTCTCACCAAGACAAGTTTTTGGATCCCTTGAAGGGTTATCCTTCTTCCTTCTTCACTTACACATTTTAAGGTTTTATGGTAACAGTCCAGTCTAGATTTATATGTGGCTAGCCAGTCCATACCAATCAACATGTCATACGATCTTAGGGGTAATACGTTAAGGGTTGCTTGGGTGGGGAATTCACCCATAGTGAATTGGCAAGATGGTATGACCTCCATTACTTTTCTTTTGGTGTCGGTGGATAACTGTACCAACCATGGCTTGGCATGTTTATGTGGCTATAATTTACACTTATCAACAGCCTTAGGGGCTATATAACTCAAATTTGAACCAGGGTCAATTAGAATAGACACTAGATGGTTGGTGATCATACCTTCCATCTCCACCACTGAAGCTTGGTGGTCAACTTGTTTATTATCCAAGGTTGAATAAATTTGCGGCATGCTCCTAGCCACGTCATTGACGGTGGTAGCTTCTTGAACGTTGTAAATTCTCCAACTGTTATGTTGTCGGTGCGGGCAGTCCCTCAATAGATGTTCTTCTCCACAACCCCAACATTTCAAGGGTTCTTTCTTCGGGTTATCAATATTTCATGGGGTAGATCCAAAAGGTGTATTTCTGCTCTAGGAGGGGAAATTCTGCTGGTGTACACTTTGGGTTGGGAAGCTCATCCTTGAGTCCTTTTTATAGTTTTTAAATCTTGGGGATTTAAACCCCTTTTTCTGGAATCCTGAACTATTCTTCTGCCTCCAGCATTTACGAGGTTCTGTCCAATGCCCAAGTTGTTCATAACAATATCTTTCCTTTCAGATAGTATCTTCTAGGGTCTTTGGCTCGTCAAACTCAATCCTGTTCTGATAGTCCTTAGGTAGTCCACTGATGAATCGTTGCACATTTTCCTTTTCTTCTTTTATATAGGGTACGTACCTCAACAACTCAAGGAATCTGCTAAGATATTCCTCTATGGTGAGTTTCCCCAGTTTGAGTTCATAAAATTCTTTAGTCTTTTCGTTGAAATACTTTTCTGACAGATACTTCTTCCTGAAGTATTTCTCAAACCGTTCCCAAGATAGGTCTTCTTTGTGAATCCCTTTTACGTTCTTAAGGTCTTCCCACCAAATGGAAGCCTTCACATTCAAGTTGAAAGTGGCTACTCGGGCCTTCAAGTTTTTCGAGAAGTCATGGACTCTGAAATACTTCTTTAGTCCAAGCAGTCAGGCCTCTGCTTCCTCTCCCTTCTTTATTTCACCGTCGAAAGAGGGTGGTTTGGCCTTCTTGAATTCTTCGAGATTATGATTTTTGGAATGATTTCGCTTCTTTTGTTTTCTTCGGGAATAAGAACTAGTTCTGCTACTAGAAGATCCCTCCAAGTCGCTAGTTTCCATTCCAGAGGAATCGTCTGACACTTGTCCCTTATCTCTGGGGTGGACCTTTCTCGAGGTGCTCTTCCCAGTGTGGCCACTTAAAATACCATGTTTCCGTATCTCAGGTGGACTTCAATTTTTCTTTGTCTGTCGTCGGTCCGCGTGACTAGTGTCAGGTCCATGCTACAATTGTCTTTGTATGTCAGATAAGCTCTGCAACAAGACTACATTAATCTCCGTTTGTTTCTCTTGCTCTTTTATCAACCTCTCGTTTTCAGCCTTGCAGCTCTGTAGTTCGACCATGAGGCTCCTCACAGTCTCAGCTAGATTTGGAGGGGTATCCACCACTCTCCTTTCGTCAGACTCTTCGTCTCTATTGTGGGAGCCGTCCCCCATTTCGTGGTGCGTCACCATTCTATGCGTCTGCAGTTTCCCGCGGTTGATCGTCCACTTGTTGTGCAAGAAAAACACTTGTTGTTAGTCAACATTATATTCATTCACAATCATCACATAATTCATATTTTTCAAATGCATACATACAATAGGAATTTTCATTCTTAACTTCCGCTTTTGATAAAGGGGGTTAGGATAGAGAGTTACTCCTTTTGAGAGTACTTCAAATGGATTTTCTGCGCAACTCGTCCATGAGCCCAAGTAGGCCAAGTGTTGTAACCATGCTCTGATACCAATTTGTCACACACCCACTATGACAACTAAGATTTTCTTTTTCTTTTTGTCTTTTCTTTGAGGAACAGAATCCCCGAATTTCTATGGGAACTAGCGTAGACCCTCCCTTCTTTTATCCTCCCCCATGTGATCGTTGGCTATGACCACAGGCCTTACCAAAAAGGTGCTTCCGGCTTTTGCGATTCGGGGAATCGCGATGCAAGCGTTCTCCTGTTCTCTGTCTTTCGAAATGCCGAAATCCGAAAGGGTCTAACAGATCCTTAGCTCCTCCCTTGGGTCACTTGTCATACGACCAATCCTATGACCTGGTGCTAATCCTCTAAATGCATTCGGGGTTTCGCAATTCGTGGAATCACGATGCAAGCGTTCCTCCTTTCCCTTTCGAATCCCTGTAACTCAAAAGCCCGGTATCATCCAGATCTATGATCCAGATCGTCGACTTGATCAACAGCCCAAATTAAATCCTGGCATTCTACCTTTTGGGATTTTGGTGGGGTCTTCATTCCTATTTCCCCGATCTCCAGAACCCCGATGGATTTAGATCTTCGCCACGCATCCCTACAAATGGGCGGTCCAGGTTCTTTTGGGACTCCTCCTTCCTACCACAAGACCCTGTCTGGTGTCCTAGGGCTCATCCACAAAGCGCATCAGAGTTTCACGTACCGAGACTTCGCGACTGGCGGAGACGAGGGGTCTTACCCTTTGGTTTCCCGGGTGTCGAAATGTCGAAACCTATTCATGCTAAACTGGCTCATCCACAGAGCACATCGGGGTTTCGGGTACCGGTATTTCATGACTTGCAAAAACGAGGGCTCTTACCCTTTGGTTTCCCGGGTGTCGAAATGCCAAAACCTATTCATGCTAAACCATCTCATCCACAGAGCGCGTCGGGGTTTCAGGTACCGGGATTTTGCGACTTGTGAAAACAAGGGGTCTTACCCTTTGGTTTCCTGGGTGCCAAAACGCCGAAACCTATTCACGCTAAACTAGCTCATCCACAGAGCGTGTCAGGGTTTCGTGTATCGGGATTTCGCGACTTGCGAAATTGAGGGGTCTTACCCTTTGGTTTCCTGAGTGTCGAAATGCCGAAACCTATTCACACTAAACTGGCTCATCCACAAAGCGCATCATGGTTTCGGTTACCGAGATTTTGCAACTTGTGAAAACGAGGGGTCTTACCCTTTGGTTTCCGGGGTGCCAAAACGCCGAAACCTATTCACGCTAAACTGGCTCATCCACAGAGCACGTCGAGGTTTCAGGTACCGGGATTTTGTGACTTGCGAAATCGAGGGGTCCTACTCTTTGGTTTCCCGGGTGCCGAAACACCGAAACGCTGAAAACCTGAGAGAACTACTCTCTCTTGTATAAGGTTTCCAGACTCATATCACATGATCCTTCAGCGGGTTCTTGGGTAATTATCCCTAGGCTTGGTGACCTAACTAAAAATCCTTCCTAATTCGTCGAGCTATGAACTCTATGTCCGTTGTAAGGTAAACTTGTGGGTTTACTAAAATGGTAGTCTTTTCAAGGAACTCACTCCATCTCTGGAATGCGAGGGAACTTCCCGGGAGGAGGTGCCTTTGGGAAATCAAACTAGGGCATAGCGTGAGTCAAGTAAATGGGACAAATCTCAAGTGAACGGACTCATATTATGAACTTATTCATTCTATACATAAACCGATTATGGTCATATAAGGATAAGCATGCATCCATTATTTCCAATCAAAACACAAGGCAAATTCTTCTATACAGAAACCATTTATGAGCGTATAAGCATGAACATGAGTTCATGATATTCAATTCAAAATACATGACATAACAATTATCATAAACACCAGGCATGATGCAATTGCTGAGAGGGGTGCTTGTTTCCACCCAACTGTAGGCTCAGTGACTCCAAACGGATTTACCACTAGCCACCCCCGAGCTAGACCACAATGTTTGAGGTTCAGTCTCCTACTTCCAGATCAACAGAAGTCAAGGACGAAGGTTACTCTCCTTCTCCTATGTTCATAACTCCCTGTATTTCCCGAGTTTCTCCCAGTTCTCTTCCGCGATCACTGTCGCACGTGTTCTCTCCTCTCCCTTACCACACTTCCTTTCTTGCCTTTTTTCTGCAAGATTGTGTGTGGCACGAATTTCCCCATCCGTGGTCAGGTTTAGGAGCTATTACGGATGGGTGGTTCACCCCCATCCCCTCATTAACTCTTGAGGAGCCTCCCCACCTACCAATCTGACAGGAAATCCATTCCAGGGTCAGAGAGTTGCTTTGGTCTTTGAGCAAGTAAAAACCAGTACGGTACTGGCTCGGTGGAAGTTAATGCAACCATTTCAGGTCCCTTCTACCACCTCTCATTAGCCATTGTGGTCTCTTTTACCACATCCCCCTCCAAGCAGTCATGCAACACATAATCATAACATAATTTACATTCATCGACCTTTTATACAAAGGTCCGTCAAATCAAACATTCACATCTTTGAGTTTGCCATAGTTCTTGGCCAATATAGTTATTTTTACAGACTAGGGGAAACAAGGTGTTACAT
>ML787017.1:421756-441721 GCA_009831015.1 Picea engelmannii
ATCATAACATAATTTACATTCATCGACCTTTTATACAAAGGTCCGTCAAATCAAACATTCACATCTTTGAGTTTGCCATAGTTCTTGGCCAATATAGTTATTTTTACAGACTAGGGGAAACAAGGTGTTACATCACTCTTCATTTTAGGCCAATAAAACAATTTTCTTAAGGTTGTTATCATTTTTTGGTATCCTGAATGACCAAAATACGTCCTTTTGTGAAATTCGTCAAGAATTGTTGATTTTAAATCAGTAGAATTAGGTACATACATTCTATTTTTGAACCTTAGCAGTCCATTTTTGTCTAAACTCATATCTGTCTTGTTCAATTTTTTTGCATTTTCTTGTAATTATGTTGTTGTTTTGATGTACTTTTCGTCATTACAGCTTGCAGATTTTATTCTTTGTTTGATGTAGTTTTCTTCTTTTCTAACACTTATCTCATAAAGTCCATTAGTCCTCTGACTTAGAGCATATGCAACTTTGTTTTCTTTACCTTTGATGTGTCTTACCTCGAAATCAAATTCACCTAAAAAGGCTAGCCATCTCGCTTGCCTTGCATTGAGATCTAGTTGACTGAATAAAAACTTTACACTATTGTTATCGGTTAGTAGCAGAAACCTTGTCCCCATTAAATAATGTCACAGCAATTTCAGAGCATGAATTATGACTGCCAACTCCAAATCATGTGTAACGTAATTTCATTCATGTTCTTTCAGTTTACATCATTCATAACAAATGACATTTCCATCTTGTGTTAGGACTCCTCCCAAGCCTTCTTTGCTTGCATCCATGCAAATGGTAAAGTATTTATCGGGATCTGCTACCCTTAGGATAGGTGTTGTAGTCAACAGTCCTTTTAATTTATCAAAGATGTCCTGACACTTTTGTGACCAAGTAAATATTATTCCCTTTTTATGTAGGGATGTAATTGAATGCGCGATCTTAGAAAATCCTTCGATAAATCTTCGGTAATAATTGGTAATTCCCAAGAATGATCTGATGTCTTCTACATCCTTAGGAATAGGCCATTCCATAATGGATTTTATCTTTTATGGATCAACTGCAATACCCTCTTTGGATATCACGTGTCCTAGGTATTATATCTTTCTTTGGTAGAAGTCGCACTTATCAAACTTCACATACAACTTCTGTTTCCTTAAGGTCTGAAATACTATTTTCAGATGTTCTTCATGTTCTTCTTCTATTTTCGAGTAAACTAAAATCATCAATAAACACCAACACAAATTTATCTAGTTATTGACTGAATATACTATTCATCAAACACATAAAGGTTGTTGGTGCATTAGTAAGACCAAACGGAATTACAACAAACTCATAGTGTCTGTAACGTGTTCTAAATGTTGTTTTATTTATATCTTCGTCTTTTATTATGACTTGGTGATAACCAGACCTTAAATCTAACTTAGATAAGATCCTTTCTCCTCCAACTTGGTTACACAGGTCGTTAATCCTGGGTAAAGGATACTTATTCTTGATCGTCATCTTATTTAGTTGTCGATAGTCAATGCATAGTCTCAAGGTCCCATCTTTCTTTGTAACGAAGAGAACCGGTGCTCCCCAAGGTGAGACACTTGGTATGATATATTCTTTATCTAACAGTTCTTGCAGCTGAATTTCCAGTTCTGTTAATTTGGGCAGACTCATTCTATAAGGTGCCTTAGATATCAGGGAAAATCCAAGTAGTAGATCGATAGAATTTTATGGAAATGTGTTTATCATGAATTTTACCTTCAACCTCCACGATAGTCAATTGATGATCAACTTTCCTTTCATCCACCACTGCATTAATTTGGTGCATGCTTATGCCCATATCTTCTACTGTCGAAGCTTCTTGCAGGTTATGGACTGAAGTTCTTGCCGTGGAAATTCAACGTGGACAATTTATCCTCAAGTGAGGTTCTCCACACTCCCAACATTTCAATGGTTCTTTGAGGTTGTCCCCAACTTTCTTGACTCCCAGGTTAACTGGCCTACCTCCCCCTTGAGCACTCTGGGTGTCTGAATCATAGTCCTTTTGGAAACTTTTTTCCATATTACGGAAAAAGGTTGGTTGGAACCCTTTCTTTCGCTGATCCATTATGTCTTGTTTCTTGTCCTTCCATGCCTTGGGAATTTCATACCTCTATTTGTATTGATCATAGCACATATGAGCCTTTCTAAACACTTCATTTAAAGAATTGGGATTGTCAAATTCAATTATGTCTTTGTACGACTGTGGTAGACAACTTAAGAATCGTTGTATCTTTACTTTGTCTTCCTTGATGTATGGTACAAATCTCAATAGTTCTAGAAATTTATTTATCAGATCGCCCATGGTCATTTGCCCAAGTCTTAGCTCATAGAATTCCTTAGTATTTCTTTCATAATAGATTTCTGACAAATATTGTTTCTTGAAATATTTCTTAAAATCCGACCATTCCATTTGTTTCTCTTTCAATCCCTTAGCCAATTTCAGGTCTTGCCATGAGATACTTGATTTTCCCTTCAAGTTGTAAATGGCCATTCTGACTTTAATATTACTAGAGTAATTGTAAATATGGAAGTATTTCTTTATATCTAGTAGCCATGCTTCAGCCTCTTCACCCGTCCTTGATTCTCCTTCAAAGGTGGGCAGTTTTATTTTCTTGAATTCACCTTCCAAGTGAACTACTTGTTTTCTTTTTCTTCCTGTAGTTGTTTTGTTTCTTGTCATGGGGGTGTCTTCAAAATAACTATCCTCATTTTTTGTTTCATGACCAGAGTTTTTAGAGGAGCTTATGTCAACTTCTTCCTCTTTGTCATTGTTCTTTGGGCTCCTCTTGGTTACTATACTACGTAGCAACATTTCATTTATTTCTAACTGGTCCTCCTGTGCCTTTTTCAACTTTTCATTATCTGCTTTAAACACTTGTAATTCCACGATAAGGTTCTTCATTGTTTTCAAAACCTGGGTGGTTGGACTTCCTTCATTTTTATGCCCTGGTTCTTTAGGAATTCATTGATTAGGATTCTATTTAGGTTTGATTTCTTCTTCATTCTGTGTTTGTCACAACAGAACAACAATTTTTCTGTTTGTAACAGTAAACATATTTGTTAGTTTTTCTTCAACTAAAATAAAATAATTAAAAAAAAATTGGTTTTGCCCTGAGGTCTAAGTGTTGTAACCTTCATCTCTGATACTATATGTAATGTACCCCAAATTTCCCAAATAAAAAAAAAATTGTTAGAGGGCATTAAAGTCCCTTGAATCTCCAACATTGTTTGCGACATAGAGATAATCCATTATATATATATATATATATATATATATATATATATCACATAAAGTTGTCAAGGTCAGAAGGTCGTCCAAGTCTGTGGTCTACACAGGAAGCATCCAAGCGCAGCATTCAAAAGAAGTCCATTTCGGGCTGAAAATACAAGCTAGCAGACAGGTCATGTTTCAACGACGGAGATCTCGTATACAGTTCATATTAGCGTCTCTCATGCATTCGGAAATTCAAATTCGTGCGAGGATTAATGACTAGCCAAGCGTCCCGAAGTAAATCTGATCCATTGAAGGATGAGGACACGTGTTGGAAAATCTCACACTCCAGGAATACAACGTTCCGGAGGATTATAAGAGCTATGCATCGAAAAGGCTTGAATCCTGAACTCCCGAAGTAGTTGCAGACTATTGATATCAAATCAACAATAACCGTTGATATTTGTCATAGGGAGAAGAGTCCATCTGAGAGCGGCACGTGGCAACAAAATCATGGCTTTCCCAAATCATGGATTGCGACAATATTGATGGCCACACTTCATTGCAGAGACGCAACATGCTCGAACGATAAAATTCTTGAGGGGTCCCGCAATTGAAACCACAATAAAGCGGAAGAGCTATGTGGCAAAAGATGGTGAAAATCAGACTCAAAAGTGGTGTGGATCCAAACCGCCTTTGATGGCCCCAAAATCACGTGTTTATAAAATGACAAATCCCACAACACCACGTGGCCTCCCCCTAGGTGTTAAGTCGCACCCCAATCCCGGGGAGGATTTAGTTAAAGGAAAGGGACTGGTAGCTGAGAGAGTTTTATTCAAGGGATCTCACTTTGGAAAAAAAATTGAGAAATGGAAATGGATAACCCAAATTCCTAAAGGCTGAAAAGAATATATACCATTGTCTAGAATTGATCACAGTCGTTAGATCCAGGAAGAGGATATGTGTCGTGACAAAATATCTACGTCAGTATACCACGTCAGCAAGGACATGTGGCATAATCAGATGATGCCAAGTGTCAAGATGAAAATGCAATTTCAGGTACGTGTAAGTCACGAATCTAAGTGACACGTGGAAGCCACTCTTCCAATTCCAAGTCAGTAGTGATGTCAGCAAGCCACATCACTTCGGGACTTCAGTCTTCAGGAGATTTCACCTTAGCATACTCTGTTTCTCCCGAATGCTGAGCTCCCGAAATTTATTACCTTTCGCTCTTGTCTTAAACCTACAGTTTTGATCCATCATTGGTCAAATCCAATGGTAAACACTTTCCCCATGGATCTATGATGTAGATCCTCTTCGGCACTACGAAACTTCGGGTTTTGACCCTTTCTACTCTATCACACATAAACTTTGTCGAAGTCGTGAAGTACGAAGTACTTAGGGTTAATCCTCATGCACCTTTCTCCAGATCTGATGGTTGTGAAGTGTAACATCCCCAAAAAATAAATTATTTTTAAGTCTGAAATTTCTTAGGAAATTATTTCCGTTTTTGGTAAATTCGAAATTGGAATTTTTTTTCCATTTATGGCGATTTCGAATTTCAAATTTAGTTAATTGTAATTAATGATTATGATTGTTGGGAAGAGATTTGATTTACCCCAACTAACTACATGACTATGACACTTGTATGAAACAAAATATTTTATATTTATTGTTGATGGACACATGGAACAACCAGGTTAAAATCAGTTGACCATGACTCCATGAGTGGGGAACATGTTGGAACTACCTCAAGGATGATTATTACAAGTGGAAAACCTGGAATTTGGCCATTGACATCCCCTGTAAATCAGGGATTTGGAAAGTTGTGAAAAATCCCAAAGGGGGAAAAGACCTAGGCACAAATTCTTTAGCATATATGGCATATGGAAGGAGGTAGGACGTTGCCTAGTATGTTGGTGGGGAAGAAATTATCTCTTGTTGTTATGAACACTTTTGCTGAGTGTGAGGCAAGTAGAAACTACTGAAAAAATGAAGGACTATTGCTGAGGAGGAGTTTTGAGTTCACCCTCATGGATTCATGGTCAGGATAGGGGGTGAACGGGACAAGTGAATTGGTTGTTCTGTTCTAAGATTGGGAGGAAATTGGTTGTTCCATTTGTTGTTCGGCAATTTGTTCAGATATGTCTATCTTCTCCTCCTCTGTTTAAATGTCATTGTGAATTATTGTTTGAAAAGTTTTCATCTGTTTAAATATGAATGAGGTATTATGTTTACTAAATTCTAAAGGAATGTAGTGAAAAGTAGGATAAACTCTCACAGATTAACTGTAGCTATTGAGTAAAAATCCTACTAAGTAATCTGACTGGAATGAAAATTGAATGGTGGAAATATACCAGGAAATGTAACTGTATTAATAGATTTCTACTTCTTTATTTTATGTTAGAAACTACCACCAGTTCGGCGCATCATATACATCTGATTATTCTATTTTACAAGTGAATATCTGTGTAGTAAACACTATTCTGGAATAAACCTGAGATTTACGAACAATACATACCTATATTTCATATATACATCTTTGTGGGTTATCTCTGGATTTTGGATGATTATCCTATCACATTTAAAACTACTGTTGTAAATGATTGTATATAATAGGAGCCAACTATGTACACAAACACATATATAAATATATATAGAGAGATAACCACACGACTTGCAAGACTCACTTCTAAAGTCTAGAGTATGTATATCAATAGATAGTAAGGACATAATGGAGGACGATCAAGTCTAACTTGTTATATTTTAAATTCTGGAAATAATGAATAAAACGAAGAAAATCTTTCATTGAAAATGAAATGCTAGAGGATTGAAAGCCCGATTAGTTCAGAAAAAGAAAATAGAGATTCTGGAACCCTTTAATGTCTATACACATATTTTGATAAATTCGAATTTCATAGTTCTGTTAGCGAATGATGAATCGTGCCAACCCTCTATATAAGTTAGACATCAATGTAATAAAAGAAAACAATAGATCTATTGGCCACAATAACGTTTTCTGAAAACACAATAATGTAGGAGCAACTAAAATTAGGGGACCTACTTTCTGGAAGCATAAAGTTGATATGCTCTTCATTTTCATAAACAATATAATCAGAATGAATAACAAGTGTATCGACAAGGTATATAATTAAATCGTTCTTAATCCTTGCTTTTCATTATAGTATGCAGGAGAAAAATCATGTGTCTTAAACATTAAAGTTTATCATACAACCCAAATCGAAACCATGAATCAAAGGTATGCCCAACCTACACAATTATTGTGTTATAGTATTCCACAGTAAATACTATTACAACATTGGATTCATTTGCTAATTAGGAACTGAGACGAAACTATACACAATATGGTATTCGAGATTGGAACCGAGAAGCTTCGTTATCTGGGACGATAAGTCCTGATAAGTCTAAAAAGAAATCGGGTAACTTTTACACGAGAGGATGCCCAGAATCCGAGGATTCGGATGCTCCAACCATGCAAGGGAATCAAGTAATTTCCATTAGTAATTTCCAGGGAATGACAGAGTTGCTTATATATGATATATAGAATTAAATTTTTTAGATAATTTGATTATAAAGAAAACAAATACAGAAAAGTTCGGATTTGTCTTAACTTGGGGCCATAGTACAGGTCGTCTTGTCTCTGCACAGTCGACAAAGTCATCCACAGACTGGAAGGGAGAAGTGGGCCAAAGTTGATCTGATGGGTACCCTCACAAAAAATCAGGGGTCCCATCATTAGGTCGCAATATAAATAGTCCTTAAACTTAAATACCAGAAAGAAATCAAAGGAAACTTTTGAAGATTAAAATGACCAATAAATATAGGACGAAATGTATTCTACACTTTAGACCGAATGAAAGAATCCAGTTAGGGTAGCAGTCAGATATTCTTGTCGAAAGGTATAATTTGCCAAAAACTATAATACTGAACCAAATATTATGCCAAATATATTTTATCGATTCCAAACATAAGTCGAATATCTATGCCGAAGAGAATGCAATGCTCGGAGGTTTAACAAAGCCAATACTCATGCAGAACACAAATTTTTGAATGTTAGCTTACACACACAAAAGACGATATGATGTAAATGGAGGATGTAACCCTAATATTAATTCAGGAATTCAAATAATAGCATGCATTTCAGGTCCCATCATAATCCTTCCAACTGGATTATCCCAGCTAATCGGGGTTGTGCATTTCCTTCCGTATAATGCTTCGAAGGGACTCATCTTGGCTAATGTATGATATCCATTGTTGTAAGTGAATTCAACTAAGTGTAGGTACTCCTCCCACTTAGTTGGTTTCGTTCTCATGTACATTCGTAACATGTCTTCCATAATCTGATTCATTCGTTCAGTTTTCCCATCTGTTTGTGGATGGTAACTTGTGTTGAAATTCAGGTTAGTATCCAATCCTCCAAATAATTCCTTTCAAAACTTTGACGTAAATTTGACATCCCTATCGGAGATCACCATCTTAGGAATTACATGCAATCTAAATATTTCTTTCATAAAATTTTCAGCAATATTAATTGCTTTATAAGTAGACTTCATAGGTATAAAATGTGCAGATTTGCTAAGTTTATCAATCACTACCATAATCGAGTCATTTTTCTTTTGATTCTTAGGCAAACCTGTGATGAATTCCAACGAGATAATCTCCCATTTCCATTATGGTATAGGTAGAGGCTGTAGCAGATCGGTTGGATGTTGATGTTTATCCTTTACCTATTGACAATCTAAGCATTTAGATAAATATTCAATTTTTTCACTTGTCATACAACCACTACAACAACTAAGATTTTCTTTTTCTTTTTGTCTTGTCTTCGAGGAACAAAATCCCTGAATTTCTATGGGGCCTAGCGCAGACCCTCCCTTCTTTTATCCTCCCCCATGTGATCGTTGGCTATGACCACAGGCCTTACCGAAAAGATGCTTCCGGCTTTTGCAATTCAGGGAATCGCGATGCAAGCATTCCCCTGTTCTCTGTCTTTCGAAATGTCGAAACCCAAAAGGGTCTAACAGATCATTAGCTCCTCCCTTGGGTCGCTTGTCATACAATCGATCCTATGACCTGGTGCTTTCAGGGTTTCACGATTTGGGGAATCGCGATGCAAGCGTTCCTCCTTTCCCTTTCGAATCCCCAGAACTCGAAAGCCCGGTATCATCCGGATCTACGGTCCAGATCGTCGACTTGATCAACAGCCCACATTAAATCCCAGCATTCTACCTTTCGGGATTTTGGCGGGGTCTTCATTCCTATTTCCCTGATCTCCAGAACCCCGATGGATTTAGATATTCGCCACGCGTCCCTACAAATTGGAGGTCCAGGTTCTTTTAGGACTCCTCCTTCCTAGCACAAGACCCTGTCCAGTGTCCTAGAGCTCATCCACAGAGTGCGTCAAGGTTTCGCGTACTGGGACTTCACAACTAGTGGAGACGAGGGGTCTTACCCTTTGGTTTCCCAGGTGCCAAAATGACGAAACCTATTCACGCTAAACCGACTCATCCATAGAGCATGTCAGGGTTTCGGGTACCAGGATTTCACGACTTGCGAAAACGAGGGGTCTTACCCTTTGGTTTCCCGGGTGCTGAAACACCGAAACCTATTCACGCTTAATCGGCTCATCCACAAAGCGCGTTAGAGAAATCTGATGGGAAATCCATTCCAGGGTTAGAGAGTTGCTTTGGTCTTTGAGCAAGTAAAAACCAGTACGGTACTGGCTCAGTGGAAGTTAACGCAACCATTCCAGGTCCCTTCCACTACCTCTCATTAGCCATTGTGGTCTCTTTTAGCACATCCCCCTCCCAGCAGTCATGCAACACATAATCATAACATAATTTACATTCATTGACCTTTTATATAAAGGTCCGTCAAATCAAACATTCACATCTTTGAGTTTTCCATAGTTCTTGGCCAATATAGTTATTTTTACAGACTGGGGAAATAGGGTGTTACAATTCCCTCCCCCTTAAAGTAACATAGTCCTCGATGTTCTATCTATCAATATGACGTGTATGTACAGAAGTAAACAAAATTGGATGTGCTTGTTTCATGGCATCTTCCATTTCCCATGTAGCCTCATCTGGGCCAAAATGTTTCCATTGCACCTTGAATTGTGCAATGGTTCGGTTCCTAAGTGGGGTTTCCTTTCTGTCCAGTATGCATTGAGGTTCTGGCAGGAATTCTCCCTCTGGTTCCACCTAGATCAAAAAACAGTCAATTATATGATTAGAATCATGTACATATTTATTCAATAATGAAACATGGAAAACATTATGTGCTTTTACAGTGGGAGGAAGTGCCATCCTATAGGCTATAGAAATTCAAAGGGTCCACAATACCGAGGTGCCAACTTGGCACAAGCTCCCATCCTCAGGGAACTCTTCCTGGGCCTAACTCTGAGATATACATGGTCTCCTGTCTTGAATTCTCTTGGAGTTCTCTTTCAGTCGGCGTAAATTTTCTGTCTGTTCTGAGCGACCTTTAGATTTTGTTTTATCTGAGTAACTTGTTGTTCCATTTCTTTCAACATGTCGGGTCCAATAGTAATTTTTTTCACTGGATTACTCCAACTGACTGGATTGTTACACGGTCTGCCATAGAGGACTTCAAAAGGACTCATCTTCAAGGATTGTTGGTAGCCATTGTTGTAGGCGAATTCCACTAGTGGCAGGTAATCTTCCCACTTTTTGGGTTGATGCATTACATGCATTCTTAGCATGTCTTCCAATATTTGGTTCAGTCTTTCCATCTGTCCATCGGTTTGAGGATGATAGGTTGTGATAAATAGTAATTTGGTCTCCAGACCAACCATCAAGAATTTCCAAAAGGTGGAAGTAAATTTTGTGTCTCTGTCAGACACGATCCCTTTAGGCATACCATGTAGTATGAATATCTCCTTCATGAATATGCTGACGATATCGATTGCCTTGCAAGTCGATTTGACGGGGATAAAATGGGCGGACTTGCTCAATTTATCCACCACTACCATGATGGCATCATTTTGTTTGGTCGATGTTGGTAATCCGGTGATGAAATCCATGGAAATGGTTTCCCATTTCCATTTCGGGATTGGTAGAGGTTGTAATAATCATGTTGGGTGTCGGTGTTCTGCTTTAACCTGTTGGCATTCTAGGAACTTAGATAAATAGTTCACTATGTCTTTCTTTAACCCAGGCCATTAGAATTGTTTCCTAGTGGCCGTGATCATCTTCTAATATCCCGGGTGACCAGTATATGGTCTTTTATGGAGTTCATCCATTATGAACCTCTTCAAGTCGTCACAATCTAGAATATACAATCTTTTTCTGTAAGTTATCAGACCTCCATCTATCATCTAGTAGCCTTCATACTTTATCCTTGTGGGTTCTTGCTCCAGGTACGAGGTCACGGTCTGGAAGAATGTGTTTGTTTCTTGTGCATTCCTAACTCTTTCTTTGACATTCGTCTCGCAAGTGCTCACCGCTGTCAGGTGAATTGTTTTCATACTTCTTCTAAGGGCATCGACCACCTTATTTTCCTTTCCTTTAACATGTTTGATTTCAAAATCAAATTCACTAAGGAGGGCCATCCACCTAGCTTGTTTGGCATTGAGCTTTGGTTGGTCAAACAGATATCGCAATCCACAGTGGTTTTTCATAAGTACAAATTTCCTTCCCAGGAGGTAATGCCTCCACATTTTTAAGGCGTGCACTATGGCGGCCAACTCTAGATCATGGGTCACATAGTTGACTTCGTGCTCATTCAATTTTCGGGATTCATAGTAGACTACACTTCCTCCTTGCATAAGGACTCCTCCGAGCCCTTCCTTGCAGGCATCTGTGCACATGAGGAAGTCAGATTTGGGATCGACGATCTTCAACATGGGTGCATGGGTCAGTAGATGTTTTAGGGACTGAAACCTTTCTTCGCATTTTGGGGTCCAAAGGAATTTAACTCCCTTCTTCTGGAGGGCAGTGATTGGACAACCAATCTTGGAGAATCCTTTTATAAATCTCCTATAGTATCCTTCTAATCCCAGTAAGGATCTAATATCTGAAATGTCCTTTGGGGTAGGCCATTCCATGATAGAACTGATCTTGTCAAGGTCTATTGCTACTCCCTCTTCAGATATGACATGGCCCAAGTAATGTATTTGCTTCTGGAAAAAGTCGCACTTGTTAAATTTGGCATAGAGCTGATGTTCTCTTAGCACTTGAAGCACAAGTCTAAGATGTTCCTCATGCTCCTCTCTATTCTTGGAGTAAATTAATATATCGTCAATAAAAACCATTACAAATTTGTCTAGGAATTTGCTGAGCACATTGTTCATCAAGCACATAAAAGTGGCAGGGGCATTGGTCAATTCAAATGGTACTACCACAAACTCATAGTGACCATATCTCATCCTGAAGGCAGTTTTGTGGATGTCTTCACCCTTGATTCGGACTTGATGGTATCTAGATCTCAAGTCAATCTTTGAGAAGATGGAAGCACCTCCCAATTGATCGAACATGTCATCGATCCTGGGTAAGGGGTACTTGTTCTTTATGGTTACCTTATTGAGTTGTCTATAATCTATGCACAGTCGGAGGGTACCATCTTTCTTTTTCATAAACAAGACTGGTGCTCCCCATGGAGACACGCTGGGTCGGATATAGCCTTTGTCCATCATTTCTTTTAGTTGTAGTTTAAGCTCAACTAGCTCGGGTGTGCTCATCCTGTAGGGTGTCCTAGACACTGGCACCGCTCCTGGTGCAAGTTCTATCAAGAAGTCAATGTCCCTTCTCGAAGGTAGACCCGGTAAATCTTATGGAAATACATCTCTATATTCTCTTAGTGTGGGGTGGTCTTTGAGGCTTGGTTTGTCATATTTAATTGATTCCAACACCTGTATCGCATATAGTGGACATCCCTTTCTACAATACTTTCTCATTTGAAGAGATGATATTAGTCTCACCGAGACAAGTTTTTGGATCCCTTGAAGGGTTATCCTTCTTCCTTCTTCACTTACACATTCTAAGGTTTTATGGTAACAGTCCAGTTTGGATTGATATGTGGCTAGCCAGTCCATACCAATCAACAGGTCATACGATCCTAGGGGTAATACGTTAAGGGTTGCTTGGGTGGGGAATTCACCCATAGTGAATTGTCAAGATGGTATGACCTCCATTACTTTTATTTTGGTGTCAGTGGCTAACTGTACCAACCATGGCTTGGCTTGTTTATGTGGCTATAATTTACACTTATCAACAGCCTTAGGGGCTATATAACTCAAATTTGAACCAGGGTCAATTAGAATAGACACTAGACGGTTGGTGATCATACCTTCCATCTCCACCACTGAAGTTTGGTGGTCAACTTGTTTATTATCCAAGGCTAAATAAATTTGCGGCACGCTCCTGGCCACGTCATTGACGGTGGTAGCTTCTTGAACATTGTAAATTCTCCGACTATTCTATTGTCAGTGCAGGCAGTCCCTCAGTAGATGTTCTTCTCCACAACCCCAACATTTAAAGGGTTCTTTCTTCGGGTTATCAATATTTCATGGGGTAGATCCAAAAGGTGTATTTCCGCTCTGGGAGGGGAAATTATGTTGGTGTACACTTCGGGTTGGGAAGCTCATCCTTGAGTCCTTTTTATAGTTTTTAAATATTGGGTATTTAAACCCCTTTTTCTGGAATCCCGAACTATTCTTCTTCCTCCAGCCTTCACGAGGTTCTTTCTGATGCCCAAGTTGTTCATAACAATATCTTGCCTTTCGGATAGTATCTTCTAGGGTCTTTGGCTCATCAAACTCAATCATGTTCTGATAGTCCTTAGGTAGTCCACTAATGAATCGTTGCACCTTTTCCTTTTCTGCTTTTATATAGGGTACGTACCTCAACAACTCGAGGAATCTGCTAACATATTCCTCTATGGTGAGTTGCCCCAGCTTGAGTTCATAGAATTCTTTAGTCTTTTCATCGAAATACTTTTCTGACAGATACTTCTTCCTGAAGTATTTCTCAAACCGTTCCCAAGATAGGTCTTCTTTATCAATCCCTTTTACGTTCTTAAGGTCTTCCCACCAAATGGAAGCCTTCCCATTCAAGTTGAAAGTGGCTACTCGGGCCTTCATGTTTTCCGAGAAGTCATGGACTCTGAAATACTTCTTTAGTCCAAGCAGTCAGGCCTCCGCTTCCTCTCCCTTCTTTATTTCACCGTCGAAAGAGGGTGGTTTGGCCTTCTTGAATTCTTCGAGATTATGATTTTTGGAATGATTTCACTTCTTTCGTTTTCTTCGGGAATAAGAACTAGTTCTACTACTAGAAGATCCCTCCAAGTCGCTAGTTTCCATTCCAGAGGAATTGTCCGACACTTGTCCCTTATCTCTGGGGTGGACCTTTCTCGAGGTGCTCTTCCCAGTGTGGCCACTTAAAAGACCATGTTTCCATATCTCAGGTGGACTTCGACTTTTCTTTGTCTGTCGTCGGTCCGCGTGACTGGTGTCAGGTCCATGCTACAATTGTCTTTGTATGTCGGATAAGCTCTGCAGCAAGACTGCATTAATCTCCGTTTGTTTCTCTTGCTCTTTTATCAACCTCTCGTTGTCAGGCTTGCAGCTCTATAGTTCGACCATGAGGCTCCTCACAGTCTCAGCTAGATCTGGAGGGGTCTCCACCGCTCTCCTTTTGTCAGACTCTTCGTCTCTATTGTGGGAGCCATCCCCAACTTCGTGGTGCGTCACCATTCTATGCGTCTGTAGTTTCCCGAGGTTGATCATCTGCTTGTTGTGCAAGAAAAACACTTGTTGTTAGTCAACATTATATTCATTCACAATCATCGCATAATTCATATTTTTCAAATGCATACATAAAATAGGAATTTTCATTCTTAACTTCCACTTTTGATAAAGGGGGTTAGGATAGAGAGTTACTCATTTTGAGAGTACTTCAAATGGATTTTATGTGCAACTCGTCCATTTGCCCAAGCAGGCCAAGTGTTGTAACCATGCTCTGATACCAATTTGTCACACACCCACTATGAAAACTAAGATTTTCTTTTTCTTTTTGTCTTTTCTTTGAGGAATAGAATCCCCGAATTTCTATGGGGCCTAGCGTATACCCTCCCTTCTTTTATCCTCCCCCATGTGATCGTTGGTTATGACCACAGGCCTTACCAAAAAGGCGCTTCCGACTTTCGCGATTTGGGGAATCGTGATGCAAGCGTTCTCCTGTTCTCTGTCTTTCAAAATGTCGAAACCCGAAAGGGTCTAACAGATCCTTAGCTCCTCCCTTGGGTCACTTTTCATACGACCGATCCTATGACATGGTGCTAATCCTCTAAATGCATTCGGGGTTTCGCGATTCGGGGAATCACGATGCAAGAGTTCCTCCTTTCCCTTTCGAATCCCCGGAACTCAAAAGCCCGGTATCATCCAGATCTACGGTCCAGATCATCGACTTGATCAATGGCCCAGATTAAATCCCGACATTCTACCTTTTGGGATTTTGGTGGGGACTTCATTCCTATTTACCCGATCTCCAGAACCCCGACGGATTTAGATCTTTGCCACGCATCCCTAAAAATAGGCGGTCCAGGTTCTTTTGGGACTCCTCCTTCCTACCACAAGACCTTGTCCGATGTCCTAGGGCTCATCCACAGAGCGCGTTGGGGTTTCACGTACCGGGACTTCGCGATTGGTGGAGACAAGGGGTCTTACCCTTTGGTTTCCTGGGTGCCAAAATCATGAAACCTATTCATGCTAAACCAGATCATCCATAGAGCGCGTTGGGGTTTCAGGTACCGTGATTTTGTGACTTGCGAAAACGAGGGCTCTTACCCTTTGGTTTCTCAGGTACAGAAATGCCAAAGCCTATTCACGCTAAACTAGCTCATCCACAGAGCGGGTCGGGGTTTCAGGTACCGGGATTTCGCGACTTGCGAAAACAAGGGGTCTTACCCTTTGGTTTCCTGGGTGTCGAAACGGTGAACCAACTCATCACACTAAACCAACTCATCACGCTAAACCTATTCACGCTAAACCAACTCATCCACAGAGTGCGTCGGGGTTTTGAGTATCGGGATTTCACGACTTGCAAAATCGAGGGGTCTTACCCTTTGGTTTCCTGAGTGTCGAAACGCTGAAACCTATTCACGCTAAACTGGCTCATCCATAGAGCGCATCGGGGTTTTGGGTATTGAGATTTTGTGACTTGTGAAAATGAGGGGTCTTACCCTTTGGTTTCTCGGGTGCCGAAACGCCGAAACCTATTCACGCTAGACTGGCTCATCCATAGAGCACGTCGTGGTTTCGGGTACCGGGATTTTGTGACTTGTGAAATCGAGGGGTCCTACTCTTTGGTTTCCTGGGTGACGAAACGCCGAAACACTGAAAACCTGAGAGAACTACTCTCTCTTGTACAAGGTTTCCAGACTAAGATCACATCATCCTTTAGTGGGTTCTTGGGTAATTATCCCTAGGCTTGGTGACCTGACTGAAAAGCCTTCCTAATTTGTCGAGCTATGAACTCTGTGTCAGGGGTAAGGTAAACTCGTGGGTTTCCTAAAATGGTAGTCTTTTCAAGGAACTCACACCATCTCTGGAATGCGAGGGAACTTCCCGGGAGGAGGTGCCTTTGGGAAAACAAACCAGGGCATAGAGTGAGTCAAGTAAATGGGACAAATCTCAAGTGAACGGACTCGTATTCTGAACTTATTCATTCTATACATAAACCGATTATGGTCATATAAGGATAAGCATGCATCCATTATTTCCAATCAAAACACAAGGCAAACTCTTCTATACAGAAACCATTTATGAGCGTATAAGCATGAGCATGCGTTCATGATATTCAATTCAAAATACATGACATAAAATTTATCAGAAACACCAGGCATGATGCAACTGCTGAGAGCGGTGCTTGTTTCCACCCAACTATAGGCTCAGTGACTCCAAACGGATTTACCACTAGCCACCCCCGAGCTAGACCACGATGCTTGAGGTTCATTCTCCTACTTCCATCTCAACGGAATTCAAGGATGAAGGTTACTCTCCTTCTCCTATGTTCAGAACTCCCTGTATTTCCCAAGTTTCTCCCGGTTCTCTTCCGCGATCCCTGTCGCGCGTGTTCTCTCCTCTCCCTTACCACACTTCCTTTTTTGCCTTTTTTCTGCAAGATTGCCTGTGGCACAAATTTTCCCATCCATGGTCAGGTATAGGAGTTGTTACGCATGGGCGGTTCACCCCCATCCCCTCATTAACTCTTGAGGAGCCTCCCCACCTACCAATCTGACAGGAAATCCAATCCAGGGTCAGAGAGTTGCTTTGGTCTTTTAGCAAGTAAAAACCAGTACGGTACTGGCTCGGTGGAAGTTAACGCAACCATTCGAGGTCCCTTCCACCACCTCTCATTAGCCATCATGGTCTCCTTTACCACATCCCCCTCCAAGCAGTCACGCAACACATAATCATAACATAATTTACATTCATCGACCTTTTATACAAAGGTCCGTCAAATCAAACATTCACATCTTTGAGTTTGCCATAGTTCTTGGCCAATATAGTTATTTTTACAGACTAGGGGAAACAAGGTGTTACATCACTCTTCATGTTAGGCCAATAAAACAATTTTCTTAAGGTTGTTATCATTTTTTGGTATCCTGAATGACCAAAATATGGCCTTTTGTGAAATTCATCAAGAATTGTTGATTTTAAATCAGTAGAATTAGGTACATACATCCTGTTTTTGAACCTTGGCAGTCCATTTTTGTCTAAACTCAGATCTATCTTGTTCATTTTTTTTGCATTTTCTTGTAATTATGTTGTTGTTTTGATGTACTTTTCATCATTACAGCTTGCAGATTTTATTCTTTCTTCGATGTAGTTTTCTGCTTTTCTAACACTTATCTCATAAAGTCCATTAGTCCTCTGACTTAGAGCATATGCAACTTTGTTTTCTTTACCTTTGATGTGTCTTACCTCGAAATCAAATTCACCTAAAAAGGCTAGCCATCTCACTTTCCTTGCGTTGAGATCTAGTTGACTGAATAAAAACTTTACACTATTGTTATCGGTTAGTAGCAGAAACCTTGTCCCCATTAAATAATGTCGCAGCAATTTCAGAGCATGAATTACGGCTGCCAACTCCAAATCATGTGTAACGTAATTTCATTCATGTTCTTTCAGTTTACGTCATTCATAACAAATGACATTTCCATCTTATGTTAGGACTCCTCCCAAGCCTTCCTTGCTTGCATCCACACAAACGGTAAAGTATTTATCAGGATCTGCTACCCTTAGGATAGGTGTTGTAGTCAACAGTCCTTTTAATTTATCAAAGATGTCCTGACACTTTTGTGACCAAGTAAATATTATTCCCATTTTATGTAGGGATGTAATTGAATGCGCGATCTTAGAAAATCCTTCGATAAATCTTTAGTAATAATTGGTAATTCCCAAGAATGATCTGATGTCTTCTATATCCTTAGGAATAGGCCATTCCATAATGTCTTTTATCTTTTATGGATCAACTGCAATACCCACTTCGGATATCACGTGTCCTAGGTATTATATCTTTCTTTGGTAGAAGTCGCACTTATCAAACTTCGCATACAACTTATGTTTCCTTAAGGTCTGAAATACTATTTTCAGATGTTCTTCATGTTCTTCTTCTATTTTCGAGTAAACTAAAATCATCAATAAACACCAACACAAATTTATCTAGTTATTGACTGAATATACTATTCATCAAACACATAAAGGTTGTTGGTGCATTAGTAAGACCAAACGGAATTACAACAAACTCATAGTGTCTGTAACGTGTTCTAAATGTTGTTTTATTTATATCTTCGTCTTTTATTATGAATTGGTGATAACCAGACCTTAAATCTAACTTAGATAAGATCGTTTCTCCTCCAACTTGGTTAAACAGGTCGTTAATCTTGGATAAAGGATACTTATTCTTGATCGTCATCTTATTTAGTTGTCGATAGTCAATGCATAGTCTCAAGGTCCCATCTTTCTTTTTAACGAAGAGAACCGGTGCTCCCCAAGGTGAGACGCTTGGTATGATATATTCTTTATCTAACAGTTCTTGCAGCTAAATTTCCAATTTCGTTAATTCGCGTAGACTCATTCTATAATGTGCCTTAGATATCGGGGAAAATCCAAGTAGTAGATCGATAGAATTTTATGGAAATGTGTTTATCATGAATTTTACCTTCAACCTCCACGATAGTCGATTGATGATCAACTTTCCTTTCATCCACCACTGCATTAATTTGGTGCATGCTTATGCCCATATCTTCTACTGTCGAAGCTTCTTGCAGGTTATGGACTGAAGTTCTTGGCGTGGAAATTCAGCGTGGACAATTTCTCCTCAAGTGAGGTTCTCCACACTCCCAACATTTCAATGGTTCTTTGAGGTTGTCCCCAACTTTCTTGACTCCCAGGTTAACTGGCCTACCTCCCCCTTGAGCACTCTGGGTGTCTGAATCATAGTCCTTCTTTTGGAAACTTTTTTCCATATTACGGAAAGGGGCTGGTTGGAACCCTTTCTTTAGTTGATCCATTATGTCTTGTTTCTTGTCCTTCCATGCCTTGGGAATTTCAGACCTCTATTTGTACTGATCATAGTTCATATGAGCCTTTCTAAACACTTCATTTAAAGACTTGGGATTGTCAAATTCAATTCTGCCATTGTACGACTGTGGTAGACAACTTAAGAATCGTTGTATCTTTACTTTGTCTTCCTTGATGTATGGTACAAATCTCAATAGTTCTAGAAATTTATTTATCAGATCGCCCATGGTCATTTGTCCGAGTCTTAGCTCATAGAATTCCTTAGTCTTTATTTCATAATAGATTTTTGACAAATATTGTTTCTTTAAATATTTCTTAAAATCCGACCATTCCATTTGTTTCTCTTTCAATCCCTTAGCCAATTTCAGGTCTTTCCACGAGATACTTGATTTTCCCTTCAAGTTGTAAATGGCCATTCTGACTTTCATATTACTAGAGTAATTGTAAATCTGGAAGTATTTCTTTATATCTAGTAGCCATGCTTCAGCCTCTTCACCCGTCCTTGATTCTCCTTCAAAGGTGGGTAGTTTTATTTTCTTGAATTCACCTTCCAGGTGATCTACTTGTTTTCTTTTTCTTCCTGTAGTTGTTTTGTTTCTTGTCATGGGGGTGTCTTCAAAATAACTATCCTCATTTTTTGTTTAATGTCCATAGTTTTTAGAGGAGCTTATGTCAACTTCTTCCTCTTTGTCATTTTTCTTTGGGCTCCTCTTGGTTACTATACTACGTAGCAACATTTCATTTATTTCTAACTGGTCTTCATGTGCCTTTTTCAGCTTTTCATTATCTTCTTTAAACACTTGTAATTCCACGATGAGGTTCTTCATTGTTTTCAAAACCTGGGTGGTTGAACTTCCTTCACTGTTATGCCCTGGTTCTTTAGGAATTCATTGATTAGGATTCTATTCAGGTTTGATTTCTTCTTCATTCTGTGTTGACATTGTCACAACAGAACAACAATTTTTCTATTTTTAACAGTAAATATATTTGTTAGTTTTTATTCAACCGAAATAAAATAATTAAAAAAAAATTGGTCTTGCCCTGAGGTCCAAGTGTTGTAACCTTCATCTCTGATACTATATGTAATGTACCCCAAATTTCCCAAATAAAAAAAAAAAATGTTAGAGGGCATTAAAGTCCCTTGAATCTC
>ML787017.1:441771-472946 GCA_009831015.1 Picea engelmannii
ACATAAATTTTTCAAGGTCAGCAGGTCGTCCAAGTCTGTGGTCTGCACAGGAAGAATCCAAGCGCAACATTCAAAAGCAGTCCATTTCGGGCTGAAAATACAAGCTAGCAGACAAGTCATGTTTCAACGACGGAGATCTCGTATACAGTTCATATTAGCGGCTCTCGTGCATTCGTAAATTCAAAGTCGTGCAAGGAATCTGATCCATTGAAGGATGAGGACACGTGTTGGAAAATCTCGCACTCCGGGAATACAATGTTCCGGAGGATTGTAAGAGATATGCATCGAAAAGGCCTGAATCCTGAACTCCCAAAGTAGTTGCGGACTATTGATATCAAATCAACAAGAACTGTTGATCTTTGTCGTAGGGAGAAGAGTCCATCCGAGAGCGGCACGTGGCAACAAAATCATGGCTTTCCCAAATCATGGATTGCGACAAGATTGATGGCCACACTTCATTGCAGAGATGCAACATGCTCGAATGATAAAATTCTTGAGGGGTCCCACAATTTAAACCACAGTAAAGCGGAAGAGCTATGTGGCAAAAGGTGGTGAAAATCGGACTCAAAAGCGGTGTGGATCCAAACCGCCTTTGATGGCCCCAAAATCACGTGTTTATAAAATGACAAATCCCACAGCACCAGGTGGCCTCCCCCTAGGCGTTAAGTCGCACCCCGATCCCAGGGAGGATTTAGTTAAAGGAAAGGGACTAGTAGCTGAGAGAGTTTTATTCAGGGGATCTCACTTTGGAAAAAAAATTGAGAAATGGAAATGGATAACCCAAATTCCTAAAGGCTGAAAAGAATCTATACCATTGTCTAGAATTGATCACAGTCGTTAGATCAAGGAAGAGGATATGTGTCGTGATAAAAGATCTACGTCAGTATACCACGTCAGCAAGGACATGTGGCATAATCAGATGATGCCAAGTGTCAAGATGAAAATGCAATTTCAGGTACGTGTAAGTCACGAATCTAAGTGACATGTGGAAGCCACTCTTCCAATGCCAAGTCAGCAGTTATGTCAGTAAGCCACATCACTTCGGGACTTCAGTCTTCGGGAGATTTCACCTTAGCATACTCTGTTTCTCCCGAATGCTGAGCTCCCAAAATTTATTACCTTTCGCTCTTGTCTTAAACCTACGGTTTTGATCCATCATTGGTCAAATCCAATGGTAAAAACTTTCCCCATGGATCTACGATGTCCATCATTGGTCAAATCCAATGGTAAACACTTTCCCCATGGATCTACGATGTAGATCCTCTTCGGGACTTCGAAACTTCGGGTTTCGACCCTTTCTGCTCTATCACACATAAACTTTGTCGAAGTCGTGAAGTACGAAGTACTTAGGGTTAATCCTCATGCACCTTTCTCCAGATCTGATGGTTGTGAAGTGTAACATCCCAAAAAAATAAATTATTTTTAAGTCTGAAATTTCTTAGGAAATTATTTCCGTTTTTGGTAAATTCAAAATTGGAAAATTTTTGCCATTTATGGCGATTTCGAATTTCAAATTTAGTTAATTGTAATTAATGATTATGACTGTTGGGAAGAGATCTGATTTGACCCAACTAACTACATGACTATGACACTTGTATGAAACAAAATATTTTATATTTATTGTTGATGGACACATGGAACAACCAGGTTAATATCAGTTGACCATGACTCCATGAGTGGGGAACATGTTGGAACTACCTCAAGGATGATTATTACAAGTGGAAAACCTGGAATTTGGCCATTGACATCCCCTGTAAATCATGGATTTGGAAATTTGTGAAAAATCCCAAAGGGGGAAAAGACCTAGGCACAAATTCTTTAGCATATATGGCATATGGGAGGAGGTAGGACGTTGCCTAGTATGTTGGGGGGGAATAAATTATCTCTTGTTGTTATGAACACTTTTGCTGAGTGTGAGGCAAGTAGAAACTACTGAAAAAATGAAGGACTATTTCTGAGGAGGAGTTTTGAGTTCGCCCTCATGCATTCATGGTCAGGATAGGGGGTGAACGGGACAAGTGAATTGGTTGTTCTGTTCTAAGATTGGGAGGAACTTGGTTGTTCCATTTGATGTTCGACAATTTGTTTAGATATGTCTATCTTCTCCTCCTCTGTTTAAATGTCATTGTGAATTATTGTCTGATAAGTTTTCATCTGTTTAAATATGAATGAGGTATTCTGTTTACTAAATTCTGAAGGAATGTAGTGAAAAGTAGGATACACTCTCACAGATTAACTGTAGCTATGCAGTAAAAATCCTGCTAAGTAATCTGACTGGAATGAAAATTGAATGGTGGAAATATACCAGGAAATGTAACTGTATTAATAGATTTATACTTCTTTATTTTATGTTAGAAACTACCACCAGTTCAGCGCATCATATACATCTTATTATTCTGTTTTACAAGTGAATATCTGTGTAGTAAACACTATTCTGGAATAAACCTGAGATTTACGAACAATACATACCTATATTGCATATATACATCTTTGTGGGTTATCTCTGGATTTTGGATGATTATCCTATCACATTTAAAACTACTGTTGTAAATGATTGTATATAATAGGAGCCAACTATGTATACAAACACATATATAAATATATAGAGAGAGATCACCACACGACTTGCAAGACTCACTTCTAAATTCTAGAGTATGTATATCAATAGATAGTAAGGATATAATGGAGGATGATCGAGTCTAACTTGTTATATTTTAAATTCTGGAAATAATGAATAAAACGAAGAAAATCTTTCATTGAAAACGAAATGCTAGAGTGAAATCCCGATTAGCTCAGAAAAAGAAAACAAAGATTCTGGAACCCTTTAATTTCTATACGCATATTTTGATAAATTTGAATTTCATAGTTTTGTTAACGAATGATTAATCATGCCAGCCCTCTGTATAAGTCAGACATCAATGGAATAAAAGAAAACAATAGATCTATTGGCCACAATGAAGTTTTCTGAAAACGCAATAATGTAGGAGTAACTAAAATTAGGGGACCTGCTTTCTGGAAGCATAAAGTTGATATGCTCTTCGTTTTCATAAACAATATAATCAGAATGAATATCCAGTGTATCGACAAAGTATATAATTAAATCGTTCTTAATCCTTGCTTTTCATTATAGTATGCAGGAGAAAAATCATGTGTCTTAAACATTAAAGTTTATCATACAACCCAAATCGAAACCAAGAATCAAAGGTATGCCCAACCTACGCAATTATTGTGTTATAGTATTCCACAGTAAATACTATTACAACATTGGAGTCATTTGCTAATTAGGAACTGAGACGGAACTATACACAATACGGTATTCGAGATTGGAACTGAGAAGCTTCGTTATCTGGGACGATAAGCCCTGATAAGTCTAAAAAGAAATCGGGTAACTTTTACACGAGAGGATGCCCATAATCTAAGAATTCGGATGCTCCAACCATGCAAGGGAATCAAGTAATTTCCATTAGTAATTTCCAGGGAATGACAGAGTTGCTTATATATGATATATAGAATTAAATTTCTGAGATAATTTGATTATAAAGAAAACAAATATAGAAAAGTTTGGATTGCACTTAACTTGGGGCCATAGTACAGGTCGTCTTGTCTCTACACAGTCAACAAAGTCATCCACAGACTGGAAGGGAGAAGTGGGCCAAAGTTGATCTGATGGGTACCCTCGCAAAAAATCAGGGGTCCCATCATTAGGTCACAATATAAATAGTCCTTAAACTTAAATACCAGAAAGAAATCAAAGGAAAATTTTGAAGATTAAAATGACCAAGAAATACAGAACGAAATGTATTCTACACTTTAGACCGAATGCAAGAATCGAGTTAGGGTAGCAGTCAGATATTCTTGCTGAAAGGTATACTTTGCCAAAAACTGTAATACTGAACTAAATATTATGCCAAATATATTTTATCGATTCCAAACATAAGTCGAATATCGGTGCCGAAGAGAATGCAATGCTCGGAGATTTAACAAAGCCAATACTCATGCAGAACACAAATTTTTGAATGGTAGCTTACACACACAAAAGTCGATATGATGTAAATGGAGGATGTAACCCCAATATTAAGTCAGGAATTTAAATAATAGCATGCGATATCGTTGATACACAAGGCTTCCACCTGATATATGTTTATTTACAGACTTACCCGAATGGGAATGCAGTAACCTTTAAAGGGAAAACTACCATCATAACTGTCACCTAATAATTTAAAGAAACCTACAGACTGGTAGACACCCAGACAAGTGACCCATACTAACACTCAAAATCAACCACCGAGCATAAACCAGGAAATCCCTATGGATAATCTTCATATGTACTAATACTGAAACGTTTGTGCAAAGAAATCGTTGAAATCAGAAATCCACAGGCAAAGTGGCAAGAAACTATAGGAGGGTTTTAACCAATTGACGAAGGAATATCCTTATCCGATTAAGGAGGACGATCTGTTCGCATTCTTCCTCTGCCAGGATGAAGTTCCTCCTTGACGTTTACACCAGAGTGTTTTTCTCCACAGTCACCCTCGAATTATTTACACAGAGTAATCAAGACGAAATGGAAATGAACCTAACTAATCTTCCGGAAAAGCTAAGAGGGAAGCATTTAATGCTACTGTATCAAGCCATGTAACATTCGGGAGGTGGCCTAACCGACACGGGACATGAAGGCAGGTGACAGTCTCGGACGAGACCCTGTGCAAACCTCCATTAAGGAACTGGACGGAGGGTTCAATGCGACCCTGACAGTTCCACCATTGGTTCTCGCACCAAGTTAATGTGAAGGAGGGAAAGGTTTCAGAACATTACCCTATGACTAATGAAGTTAAGCTCAGTTTAGTTAGAGTGTAATGATTCAATTCGCAAGGGGGTAACCCTTAGACTCTGACGAGAAACGACCAACCCTTTTTTTTTAACATGAAAGTGGGCCAAGAACTAAAGTTATACGAGTTTCCTTGTTGGCATAATTTTCAGACTAAGACCCTGATATCACAACCATACCATGACTGGGACTGGTGTCTCTTTGCCTAGAATACTCTTAGTATGGTTATGCCAAAATGCGCTATCCCTTATACCTTAGTACCAGCTAGACAAGAAATCGAAATATGCTCGGACTTTGGAGTTTACCCTATTGGAATTATTAATACCTCGAATTAGATTTTTATAAGAGGGATTTGACAGTATGCACGCGATATATTCCAAATATATGCAGCTTCACATATCAAGGAATTTATCGATAGGAAGTTTTATATATATGTGTAATATATATATATATATATATATATATATATATATATATATATATATATATATATATATATATATACTAGACTGTATTTTTCAAAGAATAAGGATCGTTTTATTGAATATTGTTAACACTTCCATAATGATAGAAATATAGAACAACAATATAACCAGAACAATCATATATATATATATATATACTAGACTATATTTTTCAAAGAATAAGGATCATTTTATTGAATATTGTTAACACTTCCATAATGATATAAATATAGAACAACAATATAACCAGAACAATCACCACAATAACACTGAAATGATATCAAAATAACACTAGAAAGAGCACTTTGATTCTGAGAGCAATGTTCACGGGCCTCTTCGAGGGGGAAACCTCCAGTCGAGCAGAGCTCTATTACAATAATATCCAAGCTAGGGTTCTCATACCCTCGACTCCTATTTATACTAAATATATCTATCAATAGAACCATCTAGAGGAAGATCCTTCTAGAAGCAAAATCTTCTATTAGCTCTTCTTACATTCGACTTATTCTACTTTATTGCAAGGCCTTATTAATATTGACCTTTATTACATCAGAATATATCGTTCTACCTATGTGAGAGGTTAGGTCCCTAACAAACAACAATGTTCTTTATCATATCTGGAGAAGATTGTTATGCCATCTAGATAGATGACCACAAATTTATCCTTTTCTCCAATGAAGGCGATGCCCATGGCTCGTTGAAAGGTTGCTCCTGCGTTCATTAGTCCAAAGAGAATTTTGGCATACATAAATGTGCCCCAAGGGGTGGTGAAGGCCATCTTCTCTCTATCTTCAGGCATAACACAAATTTGATTGTATCCAGAAAATCCATCAATCATGGAAATCTTGAATGCACCTATTACCCTCTGCAATATATGTTCCATATTTGGCAAAGGGTATTTGTCTTTCTTTGAGCTCTTGTTAAGATTTATGAAATCGACACACAGTCTGATTTCTCCATTCTTCTTACTCGCTGGGACCAGCTTGTC
Source organism: Picea engelmannii (assembly GCA_009831015.1). Taxonomy (NCBI): domain Eukaryota; kingdom Viridiplantae; phylum Streptophyta; class Pinopsida; order Pinales; family Pinaceae; genus Picea; species Picea engelmannii. The sequence continues at coordinate 448,052 of ML787017.1, forward strand.
CACCCACTTAGAATATCTCAGGGGAACAATGATATGGGCATCTAGTAGTTTCTTTACTTCTTTCTCCATAACAAGAAGCAACATAGGATTTATTTGTCTTAATTTCTGTCTAAAAGGTTTCGCTTCCTCCTTCAGTGGGATCTTGTGCTCAATGACACTGGTGTCATATGTTCTGAGGTCTTCATAGGTCCATGAAAATACGTTGGAAAATTCCTTTAATAGCTCAGCATACTCGGCTCTATGCTCCCTTGATAGGCTACTTGACAACTTGACAAACTTTGGATTTTCCTTTATGCCAATATTGCACTCGGATACATCAACATTCTCATTTGGGCCTTTAAACTTTACTGTGACATCATTCCCATCGAACAATATTTATAAAGGAACTAGCCCCTTTGGAATGTGGTTACTAGGTAGCTAAACGATATGGTGATTAGCAAATTTATTTAAAAATACATCAGCAGGAGGGTCAGCTTTGGAATCATGATCCTGGTCAATGTGTAATGCAGAGAACTCATCAACAAATTCAAGAAATTTTTTGATCTCAATATCATCCTCGAACACCTTCCAATGCTTGATATTGTCAGGTACAAAGGGCCTATATATTACCTCAACATCATACCTGAGTTTGGGTGGCAGAGGGATTCTAAAATTGCTTCCTGAAACAGCCAAAGAATCAACCATTGTGTTTTCCTCTCTTGGAATAAATGAAATGTTGAAGGCTACGAAGAAATTGTCAATTAGATCTCACACCTCATTTATGTAAGTCTTAAGCCTAGGGTGCTTGGCTTGATAAATATTTTTGACCTGATGAACAATTAGTTTAACATCTCCAAATATTGCTAGCTCTTCAATCCCCATGTCTTCTGCAACCCTTATACCCAAAACAAGAGCCTCATACTCTGCCACATTATTGGTAACTTCAAATTCTAGTTTATAGGACAAAGGTATAGCTTCTTGACAAGGTGACACAAAAACCACTACAACACCAACCCCTTTCTTAGAAGAGGCTCCGTCGAAGAACATCTTCCACACAGAAGAAGTCGGGGGAGGTATCTCATGAAAATAAATGGGTTTTTTTTATGATTTCAAGAGGGGCTTCAGAAGCATCTGTGAGCTGCAATATGTTAGATCCAAAATCAGTGCTCAAAGAAAAAATACGATGGTTAATGGGGTTTTCTTCATCATTGATGGTGTACATGAGTCATGCTTCCCTGTAAAGTCTCTTTTTTTCGACTTCAAATACATGAATGGTGTCATATGAAAGGTCCATCTGCAAGGTTCCCCCCAGTCTCTTTATCCAAGATCTAGATAGGAGCATTTCGAACTTAGGGGGAACATCAACCAGTACAATATCCATGACTACACTCTTCATCAGTAGTTGGAACAGGGACACGGCCAGATATTTGATAACCCCAAGGTACTTCACCTTCCTGGAATCGAAAGAATACAGGTCATGGTAAGATTTGTAACTTCCAACCCGAGTTCTTCCATGACGATCTTAGGCATAAGATTGTGGGATGCTCCTAAATCCATTAAGAATTTATGCAACATTTTATCATGGATGTTCAATGAAGTGTAGAAGGGGGGGGAGGAATCATCTCTATCTTCTACTAAAGGTCCTAATATGACAGTTGGCTTTTCATCTTGCAAATTGACTTAGTCCATGGGATGAATTGTTGGTTCAAGCATCAACAACTTAGAGAGACTCCTTTTGAAATATTCATGCTTGACCAGCTCTGAAAGGGGTATAGGGATCCTAATCTTCTGAACCTCATGCTCAAAATTAAAACAGGAGGGAGGCTTCATAATTTCTTTTACCTTTGGGATAGGACCTTTGGCTATTGGTGGGGGGTTATGTGTTTTCTTCTCCTTGTTGTTGCTTGCTACATCTTTGGCAGGATTTTTTTCTCTGGTAGGCTGCTCAGGAAAATTAAGCTTTCCTTCTTTCTTCTTGGACCTGTGGTTATATCTGTTGCGGTTGTCGTTGGATTTGTCTCCTTTTCTTAACTCATTCAGTTGACTATCCATGAGAGATTCCTCGTATGAAGACTGAGTTAAGTGAGGAAAAGAGGAGGTGTTCCCAAGACAGTGGATTTTGGGATCATGGTCTTCATGCCCTTCTTCTCCATCAGCAACAAGATTATTTTGGAGAGGGGTCTGGATTTTCTGATCATCTCTATCTCTGCTCCTCTAGTCTCTTTGGATAATCTAAGGAGTGTTGTTAGGCCTTCTATAGTTTCCTCTATTATCAACATTTTGAGGATTTCTGAAGTTTTGTTTTCCTTTCAATTCAATCTTTTCCATTCTAGAAGAAAGTGATTTTAGTAGCTTGGACATTTCATTTGTTTGAGGGGGGGGAACAGAGGAACTAGAAGTCAGGTTTTCATTCCTAACCTTTCCCCTCTCTCTATAATATTTACCCCTAAGTTTTTCAGCTGCCAATATATTGGATTCTACTTCAAGGGTTGCATCTTGCATATGAGCCAAAGAGGTAGCTCTTCTTTCTCTCAACAGGAGGCAAAATTCAGGGCTGAAAGCATTATCATAAGTCATTTTGGCAAAGATTTATGTAGGTTTAACTTCGGTGGGGATCTTTTTATACATATTATTAAATCTCTTCGAGAAGTTTGAAACAGATTCCCCCTCTCCCCTCTTAAGTGCCCCAAATTATGTAATATAATAAAGGAGATATTTTTTATTTCCCCAATTCCTCAAGAACACATCATCTAGAGCAACAGTCTTGTTAATAGATCCAGGAGGCATATCCTTGAACAAATCCCTGGCATCACCATTAAGGATTTGCACAAAAACTCTCATCCACACATCTTCATTTTCAATGGCCTGAATCTCTGCAAATCTAGAAAAGGTTGGAAGGTGTTCTTCTGCATTTACATCTCCCTCCCCTGTGAACTGGGGCATGTACTTAAGGTAATATGTGGCTGGGAGAGCATTCATAGGTTGAGGTAAAACTAGAGGGGCGTATCTAGTAGCTAATGTTTCATCCATCCTGTTCCTAGGAGGATTAGCACCTGCCATAGGGATAATAGGTGGAGGAGAATTAGGAGGGGATGGAATTCGAACAGGAGAAACTGGAACTGAGCCTCCTGGAGGAGAGGGAAACAACAGAGGATTCAGAGAAAAGGCTTCGGGGCTTGAGGGAACAAAGGTTTCCCCCTCTGTCAAAGTAGCAACTGTAATAGGAGGAGGATTAGTAAAACTGGGAGAGGGGAAATCAGCAGGAAAACTCTCAAAATTTAAGCTCCTAGAAGCTCCAACAGATGGTGTAATAGGAAAATGAGAAACAACTACTAGAGTTAATGTAGGAGGATAGTGAAAATCATTATAAATACTTGGTTCGACAAAAGAAGTAGCTTCCTGAAGGGTCTGTCGTCTTCTGATAATTTTCTCTTGGTCAGCTTCAAGTGTTGCTAAAGGAAGTTATGGAGTAGACCTCATGTGTCTGCCTCTGGAAGCCACAACTGAAACAGTGGAGTCGCCAGGTGCACAGTTGCAATATTCAATGTACTGAGTTCTGATGCACCTTCAGAATTAGTAGACTTTTGTCGTTCAATCCCAGGGAAAATATTCAATTCGTCCCTGGCAGCGGCTCCAGAAATGTTAGAACTAGAAGTCACATCTGGATTGCGACAGAGGTAAGACCAGTACCCATCAGAATTTTATGTCACGGGTTGATTTTTTAAAAGGGGTCAAATGGGCGTGGACTTGAGATAATATTGTTTTAACTCAGGAAACTGGACTAGTATGCATAAGCAATGAGGTTTGGAATCAACTTCAGTCAGTAAGTTGGAGTTAGGGTAAGTAGGAGGAAGACTTTGGTAAGAAAATGTAAAGACAAGCCGTGAACATCAGGTCTTCAACAGCCTAAGGATGAAAAAATGAAAACACAAGATCTTATTGAGTTCCAATTTTAATTAAACTGAAAGAAATCATGACAGTATTACAATCAACATACATCATAACACAATCACAATAATTCATGAGAATCAGCCATACATGAACTCTCTCAGTATCATAGGCAAATAAGACGGAGAAAGAAAGATGACTTCGATTAATCCAGAAATCTAAGATCACAATACATAACCAGAGAACCAGAGACTTCACTAAAAATTTACAATACATGAGCTTAGATCTACCATCGCCCCTAATAAAATATGAAGAAGACTCCTATATACTCAAAGCCAAAACACAGAAGTGTGCTCAAGTGGCTGCATTCAATGCATTACATCTGCATGCTTCTTGACAGACAATGCATGCAGTCTCTGGTCAGACGTGAACCTTGGTCAGACACAATCATATTTTAGAACGGAGCCACAGATGAGACGACTAACTGAGAGTCCTTCCCTGGGATTTCCATTTATGGTGGAAACGACGTTCAACCGCCTCCACCCAACCTCAATAACTGCTTCATCGGGATCGGGGAAGGCCCAAGTCAATTTTTCACCTGTAGGACGTGGCGGCCTCCCCATTATGTCGTCTAGATCTAAGTCGGACGCTTGCAGGGAAGTCTTGATAGTAGACGTGGTTGTTGACAAAGCGATGGCACTCTCGTCGTGGAATATCGAATGGGAGATGGTCAAGTGGTCAACCGTGAATGGAGAAGAGAAAATTGAGGATAGCATGGGGACCACACAAGTAAGAGTTGAGGTGTAAGAGGACATAGGTGATGTGGAGCGAGGTTTATAGGGAGTGGGGGATGTGACAGACAGAGGAGAGAGATGGAGTGGGGGACAGATGCCGACGGGACAGAGCGACCATATGTCGATCTGGGATAGGGAAATTATATGCACATGCACATATCAGGGTTGTGAAAAGCAGTTTAATTCTTCCCCGCTTTTGGGCATGATGTGTCTCTCTAGATGACATGTTACACCTCCACAAAACCACGGTTTCTTCCCTGGCCCACTCTATATTTTTTAACGACCGTGCATGTTGAGGCCCCGATACAATCAATGACCGTCGATCTAGGGCATGCAGATCTCAGCTGCCCAGATCTACATGCCTCTTAGCACAGTGCACCAAACAGTCACATTGACCCCAACGAACTTAGGATAAGTGCCATTTAGTGGGGTTTTATCCCCTTTCTTTTCCCTTTGTCACCTAGAGGCCAAAACCAAGGAAAAACATCCCCCCTGCATAAACATGTGATAACACCTTGTATCATCCTTACTGTGTTATTTTCATCTCTATAAGTAAGTGACTTTTCATAACAGTTTAAAATTACTTTAAGTTTCTCTAACCAGTCCATTCCAATGATTATATTGTAAGATCCCAAAGGTAAAAGGTTCAGATTTAACTTTGTACTTTGACCATTTATGTTGAGTTCACATTCAAGAATGAAATTTGTTACTTTTCTCTTGGTCCCTGTTGCTAACTGTACTAACCAGGACTTAGCATGCTTTACTTTCTTGAGTTTGTTTAATTCAACTAAACTAGGAGTAACATAACTCAGACTAGCTCCTCGGTCAATTAATATAGATATGCGGTTATCATGAATTTTACCTTCAACCTCCACGATAGTGGATTGATGATCAGCTTGCCTGCCATCCACAACTACATTAATTCTGAGCACGCTTATGCCCATATCTCCTACTGTAGAAGATTCTTGTAGGTTATGGATTGTATTTCTTGCTGTTGAAGTTAAGCGTGGACAGTTTCTCCTCAAGTGAGGTACTCCACACTCCCAACACTTTAATGGTTCTCTGGGGTTGTCCCCAACTTTCTTGACTCCCATATTAATTGGTCTACCTCCTCCTTGAGCACTTTGGGTTTTGGAATGATAGTCCTTCTTTTGGAAACTCTTTGTCATATTCCAGAAAGGGGTTGGTTGGAATCCTTTCTTTCGTTGATTCATTTTGTCCTGATTCTTGTCCCTCCATGCCTTGGGAATTTCAGACCTCTGTTTGTACTGATCATAGCACATCCGGGCCTTTCTAAACACTTCGTTCAAGGTCTTGAGATTATCAAATTCGATTATGTCTTTGTACGACTATGGTAGACAATTTAAGAATCGTTGTTTCTTTACTTTGTATTCCTTGATGTATGGTACAAATCTCAATAGTTCGAGAAATTTATTTATCAGATCGTCCATGGTCATTTGTCTGAGTCTTAGCTCATAGAATTCCTTAGTATTTCTTTTGTAATAGCTTTCTGACAAACATTTCTTCTTGAAATATTTCTTAAAATCTAACCATTCCATCTGTTTCTCTTTCAATCCCTTAGCCAATTTTAGATCTTGCCACCAGATACTTGCTTTTCCCTTCAAGTTGTAAATGGCCATTCTGACTCTCATATTACTAGAGTAATTGTAAATCTGGAAGTATTTATTTATACCTAGTATCCATGCTTGAGCCTCTTCACCCATCCTTGATTCTCTGTCAAAGGTGGATGGTTTTATTTTCTTGAATTCACCTTCCAAGTGATCTACTTGTTTTCTTTTTCTTCCTGTAGTTGTTTTGTTTCCTGCCATGTGTGTGTCTTTGGAAGAACTGTTCTCATTTTCTATTTCATGACCAGAGTTTTTAGAGGATCTTTTGTTGACTTCTTCCTCTTTGTCATTGTCCTTTATGATCTTTTTTGTTACTATACTGCGCAACAACATTTCATTTATTTCTAACTTGTCTTCATGTGCCTTTTTTATCTTTTCATTGTCTACTTTAAACACTTGTAATTCCACAATGAGGTTCTTCATTGTTTACAAAACCTGGGTTGATAAACCTAGGTTGATAAGTCCTTCATTCTGTGTTGACATTATCACAACAGACCAGCAATTTTTTTTGTTTGTAACAGTAAACATATTTGTTAGTTTTTCTTTAACAGAAAATAAAAACTTAAAATAATTTAGCCTTACCCTGAGGTCCAAGTGTTGTAACCTTCAGCTCTGATACCATATGTAATGTACCCCAAATTTCACCAAAAAAAAAAAAAAAAATTGTTAGGGGACATTAAAACTCATTGACTCTTCAACACTTGATCAAAACCTATTTCTATTTCCTTTATTGTAAGCATAGTAGATTTATCGTCTCTATTGGATTTGGAATCATATACTTATTTTTAATTAAGACAATTGTGACCAAGGCTATCATATCCCTTATAATATCTACCATGTCTGTGTTAAGTCAAGTTATCCAAAAATTACAGTGCGTAATAAACTAAAGACTAAAGACTATCATATAGTCTATCCATAACAATTAGCACTTATCCATAATGATATACATACATATAGTTTACCACGGAAACCATCATATGGATTCCATAGTACTGACACTATCCATGTCAATAGGTATATATATATATATATATATATATATATATATAGTTTATCACATAAACTAACCTATGGATACCATAACCTTAACTCTATCCATATCAACATATTTATACATATATTGTTTACCATATAATCTATCTCATGGATACTATATACTAACACTCTCCATAACATAAATATATCGTTTAATATACAGTCTATTATATGGATACTTCAATCGTATGACTATAGCCTAAGCGATGCACCTATCGTTTAACATGAAGACTGTTATAACACTAGCAATATCCCCAACGATATACCTATCATTTAACATAAAGACTAAAGTGTTGGAACCAATTATGTATTCCCTTAGCATAGAGTAGTGAGCATATACCAATACATACGTAAAGTTTGTAACCCTACCTGACTGGAAACACGACTCGACAATAAATTGGTTTGAATTTGTTTTAATGGAGGATGTCAGTCTGGATCCCGTAGGAATTTAACCCCTAGCTATTCCATTAATGGAGAGACCTGAACTATACCTCCTAGACTTGACACTTAGGCCACTGCGTCCAATGCAGGCTCGCCACCTCCATGGTTTCACATGGAAGAGGTATTGGCACGTACCTAGTGCGTTACTCCTCTAACGAGGCCCCAAGGTAACAATCGTCCATTATTTTCCCCTTTGATCTTGTAACATTTTGTCTCTGTGCTGAAATACAAAAAAATCCATTTGCGTTGTATACTCATGTTTTCCCCTGCTCTGTATGGCCGGTGACTTGGGAAGCTTGGACCTGGTAAAAGATGGGAGGAGGCGACGCATCTCTGGTGCTCCTATGCACAAGGTAAGTAAAATAACTTTGTTGCTTATGTACACCATGAAAGAATACTCTGTTTGATGTAATGTAATATAAGAGGGGTCTATGGACATACTCCCCATTTCTCTCTCTGTTAAGGTTTTTTCATTGTATTATCGTTGCACCACCTTAAGCATTTTTCTCCCGAGGTTACTCTGTGTTTAAGAGACTCTCCATTTCGCTCTATGTTAAGGTTTTTCATGTTAGGATATTTAGACACTTAGGAGTTAGTTAAGATCTACTTGGTATAATGTGTCATTAGGTAAAAGTGTGTTTCTTAGTGTGTTTATTTAGTATGCATTAGTATGCATTTGTAGTTAGGAAATCCGACGATCACGATATGTTTCCGACATAGAGTGATCCAACGGTTCATACTCTCCTCGATCTTAACAGCCATTGATTCATGGATTAACACCCGATTGGTCCATGATCTCTATTTAAAGAGCATGGAGGGTCATTTTTCAATGATTGATTGTGATAAACTCTCTTGTAAAATCTTTGTGTAATATTTTTCTTTTGCATTAATAATCTGCTCCAAGTGGTCGCGTTGGTTGGGACCATGGATGTTTCCCCATAGGGGTTTTACCATGTGAAAGAATCAGTGTGTTGATCTTTGATTTGGTTATGTGAGTGGTTACTGAATTTTTTCGTCCTCTGTTGGAATACCTGTGTTGTCGAACATGGTATCATAGCTTGTTTGAAGATCCACTCATGTTGTAAATCGAGATCGTGAAGCCGAGTTGCCTCATCTCCATTTTCTGTCATTTCCATACATTTTTGGGCTAAGAGGAATATTCCATTACGTCTGGAGCACTCTTTTCATTTAGGAACACTTTTCATTTCACTCGAAAAGGTTTATGTTTTCCCAAGATACGACCATTACAGTTAGATCCAGAGGTGTAAAGTTTGAATACAATTTTTTTAAAATTTTTGCAAAGTAGTGTTTTGGTTTTATTTCGGTTTTGTATTATTTATTTCTGGGTTGCTACTCTTTTATATCTGTGTATTCTCTTTTCAACGCACCCTGTTCGATCTCGGGAAATTAGAAACAAATAGGAAAAGGCGAATCTTCCAAGTAAGCTAACCGAGATCTAACCCTTGTTGTCATCGAGAAGCGAAATTTTTTTCTTGTGTGAAAAGAGTTTTTTTTTAGCACGCTCTCCAAGGCCGTCTTCAACAACAACAATACCCCCAATCCCCCTTCTGAACATTACAATATGTTTTGCTAGACCATTTGGTTAAAAGTTGCCTTATTAAGTAAGAGGTCTTGAGTTCAACTCTCTCTTTTGTTACCTTTTTTGAAAAAGTTCATGCTAACATTGTAAAGTGTATTTCACTTCAAGTATAAAAATGAATCGCTATAAGTAGCTTTAATATTTTATTTTAGAGTTATTTATTTTGCATGCATCTTTTTTGTTATAAAGTAAGTTCATTGTAAAAGTGATCCCCACTTCTCTTTATAAAAGTGGGTCACTTCACAAAGCAACTTACACTATCACACAGTCATTTGGTTACCATTTATGTCATTTAAAAAAAAAAAGACATAACTCTCACATCCGAAGTCCGTTTTCAATGCCTTTTTTTTAAAACCGCATAACTTTTTGAGCTCTTTCCATTCAGATCATCAATTTCAGGTTTTAAATCCGTATTATATGCATATTTAATATGGCTTCTACAAGTAATCTCTTACTTACCAACACCAACTACTTCCAATGGAAATCCCATATGGAGGATTTATTAAGAATTAAAGGCTTGTACCAGATTACCTTGGGAAAGGAAACAACACCCACTGATGTTGATAAGAAATCCAAATGGAATAATAGGAATGACAAAGAACGTGGATTAATTGGAATGTCATCTCTCTTGATTTAAGGTTCCACCTTCAATCAATTGATAAACCTAAAGAAGCTTGGGAAAAGATTGAATCTATGTTTGGTAAACACAATATTATTCGAGCACAACAGTTAGAAAATCAAGTACTAACTTTAAGTCCAAGTGATTTTTCTTGCATTGAATACTATCTATCTAATTTAAAACACTCAAAACTTTATGTGAAGAATGTAAGATAAAGATATATCAAGATCGTTGCATCTACCTTATTCTTTCTAAGCTAGGTAGTGCATATTATGTGTTTGTGTCTACCTTTTATGTCATGCAAGAGGCTATAGGAGCAACTTATCAAAAACCCAGTCTTGAGAACCTTTGTGATGCTTTGATTAGAGAGCAAGATAAGCTAGTACAACTTGGAGTGATCATCACTGCAAGTACCTCCAACAAAGCCTTAGTTGTCCATCAGAAAGATAAACCCAAGAATCCCAAGAAGCAACATCCTCGCCCCAAAAAAAAGCAATATAAGGGTCTCAAACCCACTCAGACAGCTTTTGCTCCTAATGGAGACAAAGGAGCAAAATATAAAAATAAGAAGATTGACAGACATTGCAACTTTTGTGATAAAGATGGCCATGATGAGTCCAAATGTTTCAAGAACATGGTAGCTTTAGAAGCAGCGATGAAGAAGCACAACATCAATATTGATTCTACTTCTTCTTCTTCTTCTTCTCATGGACATGCACTTTCTGCTTCTGGTTTCTCCTTCAATACAACTTTTACTTCTACTTCTACTTATGATAAGTGGCTTATTGATTCTGGAGCATCTTATCATATGGCTAAGGATAGAGACATATTTTCTACTCAAAATGAATGTAACACCAATAAAATATTTGTTGGTGATGATAGATCTTTTAATGTTGAAGGGTCTGGAATAGTTCAAGAAGAAAATGGTCATTTCAATGATGTATTATGTGTTCCAAGTCTTTCTTGTAACCTTCTATCAGTATATCAAATCACTCATTCAGGTGAAGGTAAAACCATAGAGTTTTCACCTCACCAAGTTGTAATCAAGGATCTAAAATATCCTAAGCAAGTTCTTGCAACTGGAATTGTTGATGATATTATCAGGTTGTACAAGTTTGACAACTTTGGTTCATCATCTTTTTCATCAGTTTTTGTTGCTCATAGCGATGACTTGAGAAAAATTTGGCATGAGCGGTTTGGTCATCTAAACTATCGCTCATTGCAACAACTATGTAATCAACAGATGGTGATTGGTCTTCCTCTTGTTTCATGCAGAGATGGTGTTTGTGCCAGTTGTGTTCTCAGCAAACATCATCGGGATAGTTTTGAAAAACATGCCTCTTGGAACGCCTCAGGTCCTTTGCAGCTTGTTCACAGTGATTTGTGTGGTCCACTTTCTTCTCCTTCTTTTTCCGGGTGCAAGTATTTCCTAACTTTCATTGATGACTTTTCTAGACATACTTGGGTTTACTTCTTAAAACTTAAGAGCAAAGTTTTCGACAAGTTTTGGGCCTACAAGGCCCTTGTAGAAAATCAATCTGGACATCAAATTCAAAGGTTAAGAACAGATAATGGAGGCGAATATGTGAACAATAATTTTACAAGTTATTGCACTACACAGGGAATCCAAATGCAACACATTGTTTCATATACACCACAACAAAATGGTGTTGCTGAGAGAAAGAACCGCACATTAAAATAAATGGCTAATTGTATGATCCAATCTAAGGGATTAAGTCTAAAGTATTGGGCGGAAGCCATCAACTGTGAAAATTACATGGTAAATCACACTCCCACAAAGGCTCTTAAAAATATAACACTGGAAGAATCTTGGACTAAAATTAAACCATATGTAAGTCACTTCAGTGTATTTGGCATTATAGCATGGGCTCACATTCCTGATGAGAAAAGGAAAGCATTGCAGCCTAAAAGTGAGAAGTGTATATTTGTTGGTTATTCTAAAAATGTCAAAGGTTATAGACTTCTTCAAACACATTGTAATGAAATTATTATTACAAGAGATGTTAAATTTTATGAAAATGTCTTGGCTTGTGAGCCTAATTTGGCATTTGTGCCTTCTTTGGCCTACAAGCCTAATTCAACGGTTGTGCCTTCTTCAGACTGCGAGCCATCTTCGGCGTTTGTGCCTTCTTATGTTCTGGTTTCTTCTTCAGATGATTACAGTGAGGATGAAAATCCACCTCCGCCTGCTCACCTTCCTCCAGATGAGTCCTTTAAACCTGAACCAGCACCAACACCAGCGCCACTGCTTCCTAGATGGGTCCGTTCAACATGAGAAGCAACTGGTGATCTTGTCGGTGATCCTTCAGATCAAGGTCAGACACGTTCACAGTTCCAATGAGACTCTTCTCTTTTGGCTCAAGTTTCAGAAACTCATGATCCAGAGACATTTGCAGAAGCTTCAGGTCATCCAGATTAGGATACAACAATGAATGAAGAGTATCGTTCTTTAATGGAAAATGATACATGGGATCTTGTACCTCTTCCAAAAGGAAGAAAACTTGTAAGATGTAAATGGGTCTACAGAACTAAGTATGCATCAGATGGAAGTGTTGAAAGACACAAGGCTCGATTAGTTTCCAAAGGATTCTCCCAAGTTGAAGGAATTGACTATAATGAAACCTTTGCTCCTGTAGCCAAAATGAATTCCATCTGCCTTATTCTTTCCCTTACTGCCTCACATAAATGGGAGGTCCATCAGATGGATGTTAAATCCACCTTCTTGCACGGAGATTTGCAAGAAGAAATCTACATGGAACAACCTCCTGGCTATGTCCAGAATGACTCTAGCCTTGTTTTTCGCCTTAAGAAATCTCTTTATGGACTCAAGCAAGCTCCCCGAGATTGGTATGTCAAAATGGACAACTTTCTTATTGCCATTTTATTCTCTAGATGCCATTCTAATCCTAATGTCTATACCAAGAAATTAGGAAGCCATCTCATAATCCTTGTCCTTTATGTTTATGACCTTATCCTTACTGGTAGTGACTCAAAAATTTTAAACCATGTGAAAACCAGCCTTAAGAAGAAATTTGAAATGACAGACTTAGGTTTTTTTCACTATTTCCTTGGCCTCCAAGTTTTGCAAACCAATGAAGGAATTTTTCTTTCCCAGTCTAAGTATGCTTGTGACCTTCTTCATCGCTTTCACATGGACGATTGTAAACAAACCGCTTCTCCCTTCCAGTCTAGAGTCAAGCTTACTACCACATGTACTTCTCTCAAAGTTGATGCCACCTTGTACCATCAGTTAGTTGGTAGCCTCTTATACTTGACTCATACCCATCCTAATCTTTCCTTTGATGTTGGTCTTTAGTTCAATTCAGGATACATTACAGTTCAGAGGGGACTCCTTTATTGGTTGGTTTCACTGATTCAGATTGGGTCGGCGAACCTGATGATAGGAAGTCTACTGCAGGTTGTGTTTTCAACCTTGGTTTAGGACCTGTCACTTGGGCCTGTAAGAAACAACAGGCTATTTCACTTTCTTCAGCAAAAGCAGAGTATCGAGTAGCGGTAAATGCAAGTCAAGAATCCTTGTGGCTTCGACAGATCCTTTCAGAGTTTGGATTCCAACAACAACATCTGACCAGCCTTTGGTGTGACAATCAGAGTGCCATCAAGCTCGCCAAAGACCCAGTTCAACATAATCGTAGCAAACACATCGAGCTACACATGCACTTCATTAGAAATCTCATTCATGATCAAGTTATTGAAGTGCTCTTTTGCCCTACAGAAGATCAAGTTGCAGACATTTTCACAAAGTCTCTTACATAAGCGAAGTTTTCCAAACTTCGATCTATGTTAGGAGTTTAGGAAGTTGTCATTAAGGGGGGATAGGCTCTAATGTTTCCTTCCTTATCCTATTGTGTCACCATTGTAAATCCTTCAATCCATTCCCAAGTTGTTCTTAAGGGGGGATGTTAGGATATTTAGACACTTAGGAGTTAGTTAAGATCTACTTGGTCTAATGTGTCAGTAGGTAAAAGTGTGTTTCTTAGTGTGTTTCTTTAGTATGCATTAGTATGCTTTTGTAGTTAGGAAATCCAACGGTCGTGATATGTTCCCGACATAGAGTGATATGACGGTTCATAATCTCCTCGATCTTAACGCCATTGATCCATGGATTAACACCTGATTGGTCCATGATCTCTATTTAAAGAGCATGGAGGGTCATTTTCTGATGATCGATTGTGAGAAACTCTCTTGTAAAATCTCTCTGTAATATTTTTCTTTTGCATTAATAAACTGCTCCAAGTGGCCACATTGGTTGGGGTCGTGGATGTTTCCCCGTAGGGGTTTTACCATATGAAAACATCGGTGTGTTACTCTTTGATCTTGTTATGTGAGTGGTTACTGAAGGTGTTCGTCCTCTGTTGAAATACCTGTGTTGTCAAACATTTCATTGTAAACATATTTGTTAGTTTTTCTTTAACAAGAAATAAAAACTTAAAATAATTTTCCCTTGCCCTAAGGTCCAAGTGTTGTAACCTTCAGCTCTGATACCATATGTAATGTACCCCAAATTTCCAAAATAAAATAAATAAATAAATTGTTAGGGGACATTAAAACTCCTTGACTCTTCAACACTTGATCAAAACATATCTTTATTTCCTTTATTGTAAGCAGAGTATATTTATCGTCGCTATTGGATTTGGAATCATATACTTATTTGTAATTAAGACAATTGCGACCAAAGCTATCATAGCCCTTAGAATATCTACCATGTCTGTGTTAAGTCATGCTATCCAAAAATTACAGTGCGTAATAAACTAAAGACTAAAGACTATCATATAGTCTATCCATAAAAATTAGCACTTATCCATAATGATATACATACATATAGTGTACCATGTAAACCATCATATGGATTCCATAGTACTGACACTATCCATGTCAATAGGTATATATATATAGTTTATCACATAAACTAACCTATGGATACCATAACCTTAACTCTATCCATATCAACATATTTATACATATATTGTTTACCATATAATCTATCTCATGGATATTATATACTAACACTATCCATACCTTAAATATATCGTTTAATATACAGTCTATTATATGGATACTTCAACCCGTATGAATATAGCCTAAGCGATGTGCCTATTGTTTAACATGCAGACTGTTATAATGCTAGCAATATCCCCAACGATATACCTATTATTTAACATAAGGAATAAAGTGTTGGAACCAAATATGTATGCCCTTAGCATAGAGTAGCGAGCATATACCAATACATACGTAAATTTTGTAACCCTACCTGACTGGAAACACGACTCAACAATAAATTAGTTTGAATTTTTTTTAATGGAGGATGTCAGTCTGGATCCCGTAGGCATTTAACCCCTGGCTACTTCATTAATGGAGAGACTTGAATTGTACCTCCCAAACTTGACACTTAGGCCACCGCGTCGAATGCAGGCTCACCACCTCCACGGTTTCACATGGCAGAGGTATTGGCACGTATCTACTATGTTACTCCTCTAACAATGCCCTGAGGTAACAATCGTCCATTGTTTGCCCCTTTGGTCTTGTAACATTTTGTCTCTTTGATGAAATACGAAAATGCCCTTTGCGATGTATACTCATGTTTTCCCCTGCTCTGTATGACTGGTTACTTGGGAAGCTCGGCCCTGGTAAAATATGGGAGGAGGCGACACATCTCTAGTGCTCCTATGCGCAAGGTAAGTAAAATAAAAAAAAATCTTATGTACACCGTGAAAGAATACTATGTTTGATGTAATGTAATATAAGAGAGGTCCATGGACAAACTCCCCATTTCGCTCTCTGTTAAGGTTTTTTCATTGTATTATCGTTGCGCCACCTTAAGCATTTTGCTCCCAAGGTTACTTTGTGTTTAAGAGACTCCCCATTTCACTCTCTGTTAAGGTTTTTAATTGTATTATCGTTGCGCCACCTTCAGAATTTTTCTCCAGAGGTTACTCTATGTTTAAGAGACCTCCCATTTCGCTCTTTGTTAAGGTTTTTCATTGTATGATCATTGCACCACCTTAAGTGTTTTTCTCCCGAGGTTACTTTGTGTTTAAGGTTTGGATCTAGAGGTTATTAAATTTTTCCTCAGTTGATTGTTTCCCCATACTTGTTACGGTTCTTTCGTGGCCCAAAACATGTTAAGGGTCGAACCATGGTCCCTCTCTTTCCACCATTAAAACCCTACTAGTTCTGGAACTCGTCCTAAGAATCCTGAGACTTACTATGTCAAATTTTATTCTCCCAACTTGTTTATTGTCAAACCCCGTAAGGGATTCTCATGTTTTCTATATATGCATATATACATTCAATAACCCTCTATGGGAAATTCCTCCATTTACATTATGGGTAAAATCACTCCTCTGTGGGAATTTCGTGGATTTCGTCCTGTGTAAAATTATAAATCGCAGTGTAAATCCCTCTATGGGAATTCGTAATTAATCTCTGTGTAAACTATATTATCACTTTGTGGGGATCATAATTTACGCTATGTGTGTACAATAGTGTCATTTACCCTATGTGGGGATCCATAATTACGCTCTTTGCAGAATATATCAACACTGTATAAATTGTGACTTATGCTTTGTGTATACAAAAACATTACTTACCCTCTATGGGGATTTGTGATTACGTTGTGTATAATATATAGAGACACTCTGTAAATTGTAATCCCTTCTTTGTGTATGCAAAAGTGTTACTTACCTTCTGTGGGGATTCGTATTAAACCATGTAAAATATATATATCAACACTCTGTAAATCATAATTCCTTATCTGTGTATGCAAACGTGTTACTTACCCTCTGTGGGGATTCACAATTGCGCTCTATGTGATTATAGATAGCAGTCTTAATCCTTTGTAGCAATTGTAGATTTACGTTCTGTGTAATTATATACTCTGTTGAAATTCGTAAAACTACAATCTGTGTAAATAGGTAAATATATCAGTGTTAATCCTCTTATGAATATGTGAACACACACAGAGGACGCACCTTATGCGCCTCTTAGATTTCAAAGACTTAATGTGAAAAATACCCAGGGTTCAGAGAAAACAAAAGTGTACTTCATGTTTGCTTAATCTATGCACAATCTATATTTGATGTTAGTTATTTACTTTCACTTTCTCTGTTTTATAAGTGAAGATTTATGAATTGTTACATTAAATTAATGATGGGGCCTTGTTTTGTTTTTCGAGTGTACCCATCAGCCGATTTTGGGTCTACTCCTCCCCCTTTTGGATCGTGGACAGATTGTCGCACAAGCACAAGTGGAAATCTAGTTCTTCGCCGAACTCATGCTAAGTATTGCTTTGACTTATTCTTTATACTTAATTTCCATAGAATGAAAATGCTAGCATAGATTACTAAACCCTCGTTTTTCTCCTTTTGCAGGTTTATGAAATTGAGGAAAGTGGATCGTGGAAACCTCTTGCTCAAAAGGTATTCGAGTTCCTATCTAGGTGTACCTTACTTTGATTACAACAGGATGCTCTATGTAATTCTTAGAATTTTGTTTACATTACAAGTTACTGTGGAGACTTTGGTCTATGATACTGTAATATTTTGAACAGTGCTCGATTGAATACAAGAGTTGATTTTGTAACATACTTTGAGTTTACCACTATGTTTTCTATAGTAATGAAAGTTGTATTTGAACTCTTATTATTTCTATCTATTCTCTATGGTGTTATACCGATCTGAATAGAAATTCAACATATATAAATCAATGGTCAATAGGAACATAGCAACAGTTCTATTTTTCCCTTATGCATGAACACATATATATGTATATACAGTCATTTATATCTATATAACCATGTTTAATGACCACTAGGAACATACAACAGTTCCATCATTTCTTTATGTATGAATACATATATGTATAACCCTATTTATTGATTACTAGGAGCATACAGTAGTTCTGCTATTTCTGCAAGGTGAGCACACACACATATATATATATATACCATCATCACATAAACCATCACATTCCTAACAATTAACAATCAAACATAATATTGACAAGGAATGCAAGTCAAGGTACATATCTGAAAACCTGATGCTGGGATACAAATGGAATAGCCACGTTCCACCCAACCGTAGAACAGAACAACCAAGTTCACTTGCCATGTTCACCCCCTAGCCTAACCATGAGTCCATAAGGGAAAACTGAAATGATCCTCTTTAGCTACAGTCACCATCCACAACTCAGAAATTCCTTTGCCTCACACTCACAGTGCTCATAACAACAAAAATAGATTTCATTTCTCCAACATACTAAGAAACGTCCTGCCTCCTCCATATGTTGTTTTTATATGCATCTTGTGCCTAGGTCTTTCCTTCCCTCCTTGGGAAATTTGCAGCTTTACAAACCCCTGATTTTTAGGGGCTGCTAGCGGTCAAATGCCACATTTTCCACTTGTAAAAATCATCCTTGAGGTAACTCAAATCTGTTCCCCACTCATGGAGTCTTGGTCAGCTATTTTTAACCTGGTTGTTCCATTTGTCTTCCAACATTTAATTTATAAAAAGTTTTTCTTTCACATGTGTCAAATAAAAGAGGTTAGTTGGGAAAGTCAAATATTTGCCCAACAATCATCAAATAATTAATTACAATAATAAAATTCAAAATTTGGATTTGCCATAAATGGAAAATAATTTCCAAATCCAAATTTTCCTAAAATGGAAATTTATTCCCATGTACACTTAGAATTTAATATTCCAATATTTTCGGGGATATTACAAATATGACCATTGTTCCCTCTATCCAGAACGCGTTTGGTGCTCCCTTTTCATATGGGATGTCATTTTTTTACTCCAGTTCGGTCCTAACCTACTCTACTCTACAAACCTTTGGTTTGGGGGCAGGGAGCTCTAATGCTCCCTTGCAAGGATCTGTCACGGGAACCACTACCCCATTCAACACTATCCCTTATGGTGGGGGTCATATCCCTCCTCCATCCCCTTCTCTCAGAGGTGCTTTTCCAGCAGTCGATTGGGCCTAACACCAACTCTAGTTTATTCAGTGGGGGGAGTCATAGACCTTAGTCCTACATGACTCTAGTAGGATCTATGCCTTTTTCTTTGTTCGATGCGTTTGGAAATAATTCTTTCTCATCGTCTGCTTTCTCAGCAAGGGGAAACCTCGTTTTTGGTCAACCACACCCTATGCAAGGTTTCATTCCTTCACAAGGAGTGATTATGGGAGTTTACTACTCACAAGGTCTTGGAAAACCCTGGTGTTGAAGATTAAAATCGCAACGATGAATTCCTCCTGCAAAGGATTGTTAAAGTGCTATTATTTAATTATGATAATAATATAATACTAGTAGGTGGGACCCCCTTGTAGACTAGAGGAGCAAGGATAGACATGTTACGCTCATATGTTGTTGTTCTTGTTGTTTTTATGATGTTGCCTACATAGTCCTACAATTTTTTTGATGATGCAGTCTTGGTTTTATTTGATGAGATAAATGGGTGGTTAACACATTATCGTTAAATGTTGTTGGTATTTACTTGTGATACAGAACAGTCCTATGGTCATAAGGATCATGATGTTTACAGGTGCTATATTATAACCATGATTACTAATTCATATATTGATCATTAATCCATATATGACTATGCAAAGGATTATTAAATGGGAGCTAGCTCAAAAAAAAAGAAAGCAACTATGTGTTAATCCTAAGGACATGGTAAAAGACTACATATAAAATTCAAATGAATAAATACAAGTGTTGGACCTAGCTATTATACTATGGTTTGGTTAAAGGAATATGCAATTTTTATTAAAAGTTGAAGGGATACACATATAGCAATGTTGATATGTGATTATCGTATGGAGTTATGGCAAGAGGTTAACGTAGAGATATGTGATATCTTGGGTGGTGCACTATGCAATATATATGGTATCAAATCTTACAATGGATATGGAATTGAATTATGCATTGGTTATATGGCTTGATTTTAATGGTGAATGTTATGTTAGTGGGTTGGCTCGTACATGGGCTAGATTATACATGGAATTGAATGGGGCCAAGTGAGGAAGCGACGTGCATTTACTGCATGTCACTCCAAACCTTCCCTATCGACCGTCACCCTAGAATTGTTGCATTGTTGGTTGTGAAGCTCCGAGTTTTCAGGATTGGCAAGGGAAAACTTGATTGGTTCACCATTGAAAAAAGTTTCTCACAGGTATGGATCTGAACATTCCATCCATGATGAACTCTCTATTTTATGAATCAAATGATGGCTCGGTAATGCATGGATTCTATATTTTCTTGAGTTTTTTACTGTGTGAAAGTATTGTGTTCTGGGTTCTCTATTAATACTGCAAAATATTGACATTTGCAAATAAAGTAATGGGTGTGCATTAGTTATTTATGGGTCATCTTGGTTTTTATTGATTGTTCTCTATGGAATAATGGTGACAGTGGTGCGATGAAGCTCTATGTTTTTGGGTTGAAGGGTTTTTACCACCAGTTGTATTTCAGTGGTTGTCAACTCGTTTCTCTCTTGGTCGTTGTTGTAATCTTTATCCAGTTGCAGAGAAACTGTCGACAATTAGTGTGTTTCTTTTGTCTAAACCCTGAGTTGTTGTTGATGGCCCATTCCTTACTTCCTTTTCGCTGGAATATTTCCAAAAGTTCGGTCTCGGTTGGTCCTGAATGTTAATACAAGCCTGTGTATAAAATGGATATGAGATGGGAAGAGATTCCACACACCACTCCTCTCATCCCTGCTATAATCATGACTATATGTGGCCTCATTGTCAATTGTTTTCGAAAGGGTTCGACCTCCTAGGTGTTGGAAAGAAACATTATCTATCTGTGTTTTTTGAGTACCCTCCATTGTTTAAGTTAACCTTCGTTCGTCTCTGCAAAAAGGTGATAAGAAGACACATGTGTGCAACTGGGTTGTTTAACTCGAATTGAATTTATTCTTCACTTAGGAATTCACTTACGATTTTGTCAATAGCTTGGAGCTATAAGTTGAAGGACTGCGTTTTTTTTAAAAGGAACATGGCTCACTGCTTTTTCTTTTTTAAAATTGTATTGTGGCTTGTGGTTGTTAATCGATGGTAAAATGGATATGAGTATATGAATACCACTATCTCTCTGTGTTTTTTTTTAAGAAGACAAGCAGGCTCTCGTTGCCTCTCTGCATTTAATTTTTAAAGAGCCCAACTTGGAATCTGACTTGTCTCCACCTCCTCGGGCACTTTCTGGGGTTTGTTAAGTTTTGGGTTATCATTTTAATGTATGGTGAATATGTTAAAGAAACGGGCTCCCTCCTCTTAGTCGAATCACTATGTGTCCTCTCTGTGATGAATTTGTTCGAACAGAAAGAGAAGTAGAGTTATATACAGTCGAGAGTTGTCCTTATATTTGTTTATGGTCTTGATTAATGTGCTTAATTCCAACATTATCTCGATTGCATTTAAAAAATAAGAAGACACATGTGTGAGTTTTACCATGCCCGATCAGGGTTCTGGCAAGGTAAAAAGAGATGTATGTGTGTCAATCTAGTTTTGTTCGCTCCATACATGATATGGTTGTATTGGAATCGTCGTGCAGACTATCAATTGTTTAAAAAAATAAGTTTATATATGTTAATACACACAGAGATCAAGCTTGGGGTTTATGTTTTGGGTTGACTGTTGTTGTCGATTCAAGCGATTATATGATTGAAGACCTTGTGTTATGATTGGTCCATCGCGCATGATATTAAGTCTGTCTATGATTGAAAAGGCACATGTGTATATTAAATCAGGCCCAATTGTTGATTAGAGGACAGTGTATGTTGATTGTTTACCATGGTTATTATTGATTATCAAAGATAATGTTGGGCATAATATAACAAAGATTGTTGTGCATGTTTTGTTGTTTTAAAAAGGGAAAGAGATCAACATTAGAGCATGCAGTCCTAATTGAATTGAAGATGTTTGCATAATTCATAATACACAGACTGTTATAAATTGAGGATTTTTGGAAATTAAATTGTTATTGAGACAACAAGCATTTTGTATGAAATTGGGGAAAAGTGAATGTTTTGATCTTAGAAGTGGATTCTTTTGGGATTAAAATTTGAACATAGTTATGATAGTTGATTGAATTAATTTATTTTATGAACAGTATCCATCTAATTCCCTCTCATTTTCTCACTTTTTTCGCTCATTACAAATCCCCTCACGATCCCAAATTCATTTTGCACACCCTGTTCACTAAAATTAAATTAAAACTATGTATGACAACAATTAAAAAATATACAAAGATACATGACAACTAATATGTTTTGATTATTGTTGCACATCCAATTGTTTGACGAATTGTTGAGCAGTAATCAAGTTCTTACTCCCGGTCATGATATCACTTTTTCGCTCAATATAATCCCCTCAGATACCCCTGAACCCTACTTCACCCCCTGCTCATTGACAATTGTTAAATGAATTTTATGGATTGGATTGCATGGGTTTGATGTGATTGTTGAACCAAAATTTGTTTCATATTAATAGAATGTCATGTATGGCCTGTTTAAGAATTTATTCGTTAATAATAGTTGCATACAAGATGATCTTCTTTAGCAGAGGAAGTCATGTCCGAAATAATAGGGGCAGAGGAAACTGGAACAGAGGGCCTAGAAGGCCCAAATTCTCAATACATTTCAATGCACATCCTCAAGAGTTAAACCAACTCTTTCAAGATCGATTTTTCAATTGGATTGGACAAGGCATAGTCTAGCCTAGGTAGAGAGGCCTCCCATCCAGCCCCAACATGTCTCTAGTATTCTTGTGCCCCTCATGTTTATTTGCAACCTGAAGTTCCCGAGAATGACGAATGGCAGGAGATTGTTCACCCAACAGTCTCCCACCATCGTGGCTAGCAAATTTTTTCTTTACCTCCTCCTCCTCCACCTGTTAAACCAAATGTTTAGATTTCCCCTGCACACTCACCTGTACAATCCTCCCACACAAGAAAAATACTCAAAACCAAAGCCCACCATATGCATGATAAAGGAAAAGTTGTCGCTGCCTCCTCCTCTCCTTCAAGTGATTCAGCCAAATCTGTATAATCTTGTATGCACTTGAGAGATGATTGTTCCCATGTCATAAGTGAGATCAAGCCTCAAGGTTCTACACATTCTAAGGCTAATTCAGAAAATTCAAAACTAGATAGTAGCAACAAAGGAAAAATTGTCTCCCAAAGTGGAAAATATGGTTTTTTATTATGTTTTATTATTGTTTTATTCAGGACAGTGGACTGCTGAAGGTTTTGGAAAACAAACTATTTTTGGATATTTTGGATATTATATGTTTGGATATAATTTGAAATATCATTGATATCTAAATTTCAAATTGTAGAATTGATTATGGGAGCCACAAGGAGGGATGTTTTTTATTGATTGTCTAATTATGTTTATTTTTGTTAAAAAATTAAAGGGATTTACAAGGGGTCCCACCTACTAGTTAGTATTTAATAAAAAGACCCTTTATTATTATTATTGGCAATTCTTCCTCTAAACTAAAAGTTAGTTGAGTTTTAGTTAACTTAACTAAATGAGGTAGTTGAACTACTTCAACTAATTTGGAATGCATAAAATCCAAATGAGAAGAAAGAATAAGGGGAGAATAGGAGGAGAAAGCATACTAAGGTTTTCTCTTAAGTTTTATTAAGATAGTTCATTTTTCATTCATTCTTCAATTCATTAAAGGCATAATTCTCTTTTATGACAGCAGGGTGCTATTGTAGACAACAAGGTTCAAAGTTGAATCATATCATTTAGACGCTTTTTTTCAGAGGTGTTGATCTATCTTTGATAGTCTATGTAGACTTGTTCGTTTATGAATTAAATTTCATGATTGATAAAGGATATTGTGCGGAGTCAAGTGGGCAACAATCTGTGGCAAGATGATCTAGATTTTAAAGTTCAGATTTTACTTCTTGTCAGATTCCTTTTATATCGTTTTCATCAAGGATATCTAAGTTTGACCTTGGTCCATGTGTTAGGAAAACAGGACCATGGAGCAATAAAATAAAACAAATGTGGAAACAAAACACAGAAGATACATAATACAATAGAGACACAGATTTACGTGGTTCACCTAGTGTGGGCTACGTCCACTAGAGAAATTGCCAGGTCCTTCCTTTATTATTATCCATCATATGAAGGGATACAACCTACAACAAGCTCACTATAACTTCCTCTTCTTTCTCTCACAATCTCTCGTCTCAGAATACAATATCCGCTATGTTGCATAGCCGAAATACATTTCCCTCATAACAGAGGGTTGCCTTCTAGGGAAAAAAACCCTAACATAATTTCTACCGTTAGATCTATGACCTTATAATGAATGGTGCCCCGAACCCCCCAGACCTCGCAGAGGGGGTACCCCCCCTCTGCACTCCCCCGCGTGGAAGAGTGTACATACTTCTATGGTGTAAAGTCTTCATGGGGTATAAACACGGCTGAAAGCAAGGACCTCTGAATCAGGAAGATAATCAAGCTCCATAACCAACAATCTCCCACTTGGGGACTGATCTCAACAACTCCACGGTTGTTGTATATGTTGGACTCTGAACCTTCTTGGACCTAGAAAATTTCTCATCTTCATATTCATTCTTGAAGACCAATTGAAACTGAGCATGAACTCAGTTTCTCTCTAGTTACTCCCTTTGTTAACATGTCTGCAGTATTCTGGCTAGTGTGTATATTTTCCAACTTCAAATGTCCATCTTCCAAGGCAGATCGTATGAAGTGGTACCTCAACTGTATATGCTTAGTCTTCGAATGGAAGGTTGAGTTCTTTGCAAGATGAATTGCACTCTCACTGTCACAGTACAACCTGCTATTCTCCTGCTTCTTTCCCAATTCCTCCATAAACCTTTGTAACC
>ML787017.1:477543-487945 GCA_009831015.1 Picea engelmannii
CTATGAATCAGGAAGATAATCAGGCTTCGCAACCAACACCATGCCCCCCACAGGGATTTTGTAAAGAGAATGATTCTTTTTCTTTCTTGGAATGAAATAAAGCGATTGTTATTCTGTCTCATCTGTGTTCATATGTAAATTGGTATTTTTTCTTTTGATCTCCACTATTTACTTTTGCAATCTGATATATACAGAAAATTGTATAAAAATGTTATATTTTGCAACAATCTTTTATTTTTAAAAATTAGCTTAAGACCTTGTAATTAATACTTGTGGATTAGGAAACACTTTTTGAGGCTATAAACATAGGGTAACATTCCTGACTATCTTGCCTTAGCCAAGCAAGATTCAAAAATTCTAGAGTAAGATAAATTCATATCTTTTACTCAACATTTATTTGGCGACCATACTCGGGAGATCTTCAATATCTCTCTGGTTGATTATAAGCTTGATTTTCATTGAATATATTTTTATTTCTGATATTATTTCTTTGATTGTTTCTTTTCTTCATGACTATACCTGTTGCAAGGAAGCCCAATATTGAGCCTGGTCTTAAAGATCGAACCATCATTGCTTTAACTTTGTTTAATACCATCTTAGAGGCCGCTAATACCCCGGTTGAGATTGAACGCTCGTGGGCAACAGTTGAACAAGACATAAGTGTCCAAGAATGTTGGGAATCTAGGAAAAGATAGCCTAGGAATTAGCTTTAGCTTTCTTTTTCCTACAGTTTTGATCTTCTTTTCATGTCCTTAAACTCTTGTATCTCTAGGAGAAGAAGAGGTTTATCACCTGAGATTAATCCTATTTCTGAAATAGGAAGAAGAAACATTGTTTTGTAAGTCCAACAAAGTACTCTGAGGAGAACTTTGTCTGATTAAGCCAGTTCATCTTTCTCGGCCTTACCTATCGTTAACAATATGGAATCTAGTGGTGGCTCTAGTGGAACTGGAGGTGCCTCTTCATCCCAACCTTCAGCCTCATCAATGATTAGTATCTTGTATAGTCTTCAAGTCCCTATCCAATCTACCACAAACCCCGCTAAAGTCATAAAAATGTATGGGCTTTTTCAGTTTGAAGAAGATGCTACAACTAATTTGTGGCATGTTTCCTCCCCTCTCAACCTAGCACCTACTACTCATCCACTTCCTAAATTCAAAGAGCATCTCCCTAGGTTTTTAGGGAATAACACAGTCACTACGAATGAACAGTTGGTGGCATTTTCTAATGCCTGTCACAACATACGAGTCAATGACAACGACACTTGTATGTGCTTATTTGTGAATTCCCTTGAAGGGAAGGATGTGGCCGATTTCTTTGACCTTCCTCCTAATATTCTTTCTACTTGGGAGGAGTTAGTCTATTGGTTCAAATCTACCTATGGGAAATCCAAAATCCCAGTCAAGCAATTACGAGAGTACAATAACATCGCTTATAAAGATGTTGAAAATATCAAGTCTTTCAACTTGTGTTTCACCAAATTATACAACCAAATCCCTGAATTCATTCGCCCTCAAAACCAAGCCGCTTTCATGCATTATTATAATGATTTACCTTCCCACTACCGTCATAGGTTTGAGGAAAAGGCCATTGATAACCTTGGTTCCGCTTTGCATACTTGTTTAGAGTATGAAGAACATCTCAAAAGAAAAGGTCTTCCTAAGAGGGACTCAGTTAAACAGACGGATATGTCCGCCCTCTTACAACTTGTACAAAACATGAATAATCGAATGATAGCATATGAGAGGAAAGGAAATGTCCTCTCTCTTACCCTTGTGGCCTCATATTGTTCTTCACCACCTTTAAATAATATTAATGAAAATAATTTTCAACCTAAAGATATCATGCCTTGTAGTTGGTGTAACTTTTGCAAGGAACACCATGAGGAAAGTACATGTGAAGTATAGAAGAGTTCCAGAGATAAAATCTTTGGTAAAATACCTAAAACTACTATTGTTGTCCTAGACTTTGCAGAGCTAGAGGATATTATGATCATAAATACTAGGAATAAATCCTATGCTCCAAAAGGTAAATATGATCCTCCTCGCGCTTCTTCAAGCCCAAGCTCATCTTCACCAGTTGCTACTGTTCAGGTTTCTAATGCTCCTGACAGTCAAGGAACTACCTCCTCTCTTCCCTCTTCCAAATACAACATTCTCAATCAATTGGCTAATATAAAAGTAGATGCTACCCTCATGGACATGGTTGTCATCCCTGAGCAACAAAAGCATTTGAAAATTTGTATGGAAGGAAAAGCTTCCATTGTAGCCAACCTCTTTGAAGAGGTAGATGAAGAGGATTCAACTGTAAATAAAGTAGGTGTACATAACTTTAGGCACNCCCCCCGTTTTATATTTTTGTAAATATTATGGACAAGATTTCTCATTGTTGTTTCATTGACGGTGGTTCAAGCCCAAGTGTAATGTCGAAGATTATTATGGAAGAGTTAGGCTTGTCTTGTACAAATGAAAAAGCCAGAAGCATGCTCTCTTATAATAGTTTACAACAAACGACCATAGGTGAAATCAAGGATGTGACCTTGGTTTTTTGCGTGCACCCTGGAATAAGGACAACCCTTAATATTAAGGTAATAGATATGCCAGTGATTAATTACTCGCTCATCTTAGGAATAGATTGGCAAGCTTTGATGGGTGGATACCTCTCACTCAATGGGACACACTTATTTGTTCCTCAGAATGGTAAAAACATCATAGTCGTAAGGGAGG
Organism: Picea engelmannii; assembly: GCA_009831015.1. Classification (NCBI taxonomy): domain Eukaryota; kingdom Viridiplantae; phylum Streptophyta; class Pinopsida; order Pinales; family Pinaceae; genus Picea; species Picea engelmannii. The sequence continues at coordinate 480,270 of ML787017.1, forward strand.
GGAGAATTTCACCTTACATATAAAGCATCCCACAGCCTAATGTAAACTATATCAAGGAGGACCTAGGAGTGTACTCCATCTTTGTTGATGAGGACAACACTCCTTTGGAACAAATCGACATAGAGGATGGGATGTGGCATATGCACTTTGATGGTTCATGCTCCAATGAAGGAAACGTAGTTGGTATTATCTTGTACTCTCCTGTGGGTAAAAATCATAACTTTTCCTATAGGTTAGAGTTTTCTTACACGAACAATGTCACTGAATTTGAAGCATTACTGCTAGGCATTGAAAATGTCTATAATCTAGGTTGTGGTCACCTTACAGTTTTTGGGGATTCCAAACTTGTTGTAAAACTTGTACGTAAGATATATTCTCCTAGAAATAAGTTAATGAAACATTACACCCAAACTGTTTTGGCACTTATTTTGAACTTGCTATCTTTCAACATCACTCATGTTAAAAGGGAATTGAATTCAATGGCTGACAGGTTAGTTGTTTTTGCAACCTCTCCTACTCGGCAACTTCTACCACAAAGACCTAATTTCACCTTTCAATATTTATATCGTCCGCATATCCCATACAATATAGAGTCATGGTAGGTCTTCCCTAGTGATGAGAGAATTTGTGCTTTCATTCAAAATGAACCTTATAAGCCTAAGGAAATTATATCAATGGAAGATAGCAAAATTCCTAAGGGCTTGACTCCTCTAGAAAGTTCATTTTCATCGAGTGATGTAGGAAACAAAGAAAAACATAAATAAGAGGAGTCTAAAAGGAAAGTGGGTGAAACCGTTTCCTTGAACATTGGAACACCTAAATCTCCAAAGAACGTTAAAATAGGTCCCCAATTTTATGATGAAGAAAAATTGAAGTTCACTAAGTTGCTTGGTGAATTTCAAGATGTTTTTGCTTGGTCTTATCAGGATCTTCATGGTTTTGATCATGTTATTATACAACATGCCATCCCTATAAAGGAAGGCATAAAACCAGTTCGGCAAAAATAAAGACCCATTAACCCTGCACTGGAAGCAACTATTCAGAAGGAGTTGGAAAAAATCTTGAACGTTGGGATAATTTTCCCTGTTAAGTATTCTGAGTGGGTTTCTAATTTAGTTCATGTTCGGAAAAAAATAGGTCAGATCAGATTATGCATTGATTTTTGCTCATTTAATAGGTCCAGTGTTAAAGACCATTTTCCTCTCTCTAATATGGAAATGATTTTGCAGCAAGTTGCAGGGTCACAAATGATGTCCTTACTTGACGATTTTTCTGGCTATAATCAAATCAAGGTGAAAGGGCGGATAAATTTAAAACCACTTTTATTACTCATTGGGGCACTTTCGCTTATGAACGTATGCCTTTTGGATTATATAATGTAGGTGTTACTTTTCAAAGAGCTATGCAAATAGATTTTGAGGATTTGATCGGTAAAATTATTCAGATTTATCTCGATGACTTAAATGTGTATTCTAAAAACCGATTAGATCATTTCGGTCATCTCAGAAAGATTCTCATGCGATGCAGAAAATTTGGCATTTCTTTAAATCCTTCTAAGTCTATTTTCAGTGTTACCAAGAGAAAGCTCCTTGGACACATCATCTTGGATTCGGGAATAAGCATTGATCCCAAAAGGATTGTTGCTATCCTAAATCTTCTTGCTCCTACTTGCAAGAAGGAGGTTCAAGCTTTTATGGGTGTTATTAACTTTGTCTGTAGGTTTGTTCCTGATTTTGTTGTAATGGTCAAGCCAATTCACAATATCCTTAAGCAAGAGCATTCCTTTTCTTGGACAGATGATGTCAAAAATGCTTTCGAAGGAATCAAGAAAGCAATCAATTATGCATCGGTTTTGGCGAAGCCAGATTTTGAGAAAGAATTTATGATATATACTAATGCCACAGAGGAAGTCGTTTATGCTATCCTCCTGCAAGGTGATCACCAAGGTAATGAAAAACCAATGGCTTCCTTGAGTCAAATCCTGTTAGGTGATGAGTTTAAATATTCATTTATTGAAAAACATGTTTTATCTCTTGTTAAAGTTGTTGAAAATTTTTGCCACTTCATCTTAGGTAAGCATACGTTGGTAAAAGTCCCTTTACATGATGTCAAGTTTTTACTCTCAAGGACTTATCTTTTAGGAAAGCTTTCACATTGGCTTTCCAAGATTCAAGAGCATGATCTAACCATCATGACTTCTAAAACTATCAATGGACATCACTTATCCCTTCACTTAGCTCAGCATGTTGAAATGAGTGAAGAAATTGATGAACACGATATCTCTCTATCAACATTATTTTACATTGACAATCAAATCCTTCCTGTGTCTGAACATCCTTGGTATAAAGATTTGGTATATTACCTGAAAAATCAAAGATGTCCAAATAACTTAGACACTCATCAAAGAAGAAGGTTCTGCCTCGAATCTTCTAGATATGTCATTATAGGAGACTTTTTGTTTAGAAGATATGTCGATGGTATGTTACTTCGTTGTGTGAACAATGAGGAAGCACATAAATTGTTGCAAGAGACTCATGGATCTTCAAATTCTGTTATTCATATAGGAGGTCACTTTTCTGCTAAAACCACTACTTTTAAGATTATCAGGAAATGGTACTATTGGACTTCAATCTTTCATGATTCTTATAATTTTTCGAGATCTTGTGACAAGTGCCAAAAATTTGTTGGGAAAGAACGTCTTTATGCTATGCCTTTACAACCTGTCCTCCCTGACTTTCCTTTTTCAAAATGGGGTTTCGACTTTATTGGTCCTATTAATCATACATCTTCAGCGAGGAGAGTTTTTATCTTGACAGCTACATACTATTTTATGAAATGGACTGAAGTTGTCCCGCTTAAGCATTCACAATATGAGCGGGTGATTTCTTTTCTTGAAACTAATATTTTTTCCAGATTTGGACTTCCTTTGGAAATTATTACAGAAAATGGTCCCGCCTTTATTTTTGTTAAGCTGAACCAATTTTTATCTAGGTTGGGGTTAAACATTTTAACTCATCATCTTATTATCCCCAAGGTAATGGACAGGCCGAGTCTACCAACAAGAATCTAGTAAGAATTATCAAGAGGCTCATTGAAGATAAACCTCATCAATGGCACACTCTCCTCACTTACGCCCTTTGGGCAGATCGCACTACCACCAAAGTGAGCACTGGTTGCACTCGATTCCAGCTTGTTTATGGTCAAGAAGCCATTCTGCCTGCCGAGATGGAACTTTCCTCTCTAAGGTTAATGCTATAGGTCGAATAATTAAATTCTTCTGATGTTTCTCAAAGACTGAATGCACTTTTGGCTTTAGAGGAGCAAAGGACATTGGTCTTAGATAATATAAAGAGAAGACAACAGACTGTTAAAAGATATTTAAACAAAATTGTCAAGGATGTCAAATTTAAAGTTAATGAGAAGGTATTGTTGTGGGATTCAACTTGTACTGATAGAGGAAGGAATTCAAAGTTCCAAAAATTATGGTTGGGTCCTTTTAAGATTGCTTTTGTCCTGGGCACAAATTATTACATCCTAAAGGAATTACAAGAGCGATTGTTTTCTTATAGCACTAACGGCTCCCACTTAAAACACTACGTGGAACCAACTTAAAAGTTCTAATGTTGTATGGAATGTTTTTTGTATTATAGTTTGTTTTATTTGCTTTGATTTTGTATCTTTGTTATTACATTTTTGCTTATTTCGATTCTACTGTTTCATTTCTGCTATGTCATTTTCTTGCTATTTGTTTTTATTTGACTTCACTTCTTGTCAAAAAAAATGTTGGATCAGTTTTTCCACAGCGACGCTATTTTGCAAAGTATTGTTAATCAATAACAATCAAGTTACACAGTTGTCATGATGTTCCCCTTGAAAGCATCATTGAAATTGTTATCTTCTTTAGATGTTGTTTTATAAGATAGTTGGTTTTATCCCTCTTCTGCTTTCCTTTTCTTCCATCCATTTCAAGATTCAAAAGAGCATATCAGAAGATTTTTCTCCTTGAAGTCAAGAACACTTTACTATGATTAATTGAATGATTCTTCTTATAGGGATAAACCCCCTCATACTTAACACTTTCCATGAGTTATTCCCAAATTCCCGGTCATTTTTCCCTTAAATCCGCTCACTTCCCCCTGTTGCATAATCATTTCCATGTATATCTTCTTGATTTGATGTTACTAGTTTGCGAAACTAGACATTCTGAGTTCTTGATCTGTTGGAAACATATTTCCCTAAGGATTTGCCAGTTTGTTGACGATTAAAATTGCAACGATGAATTCTGCCCGCAAAGGATTGCTAAAACGCTATTATTTAATTATGATAATAATATAATACTAGTAGGTGGGACCCCCTTGTAGACTAGAGGAGCAAGGATAGACATGTTACGCTCATATGTTGTTGTTGTTATGATGTTACCTACACAGTCCTACATTTTTTTTGATGATGCAGTCTTGGTTTTATTTGATGAGATAAATGGGTGGTTAACGCATTATCGTTAAATGTTGCTGGTATTTACTTGCGATACAGAACATTCCTATGGTCATAAGGATCATGATGTTTACAGGTGCTATATTATAACCATGATTACTAATTCATATATTGATCATTAATCCATATATGATTATGCAAAGGATTATTAAATGGGAGTTATCTCAAAACAAAAGAAAGGAACTATGTGTTAATCCTAAGGACATGGTATAAGACTACATATAAAATTCAAATGAATAAATACAAGTGTTGGAGCTAGCTATTATACTATGGTTTGGTTAAAGGAATATGCAATTTTTATTAAAAGTTAAAAGGATACACATATAACAATGTTGATATGTGATTATCGTATGGAGTTATGGCAAGAAGTTAACACAGAGATATGTGATATCTCGGGTGGCGCACTATGAAATATATATGGTACCAGATCATATGATGGATATGGCATTGAATTATGCATTGGTTATATGGCTTGATTTTAATGGTGAATGTTATGTTAGTGGGTTGGCTCGTACATGGAATTGAATGGGGCTAGGTGACGAAGCGACTTGCATTCACTGCACATCACTCCAAACCTTCCCTATCCCTCATCACCCTAACATTGTTGCATTGTTTCTCTGTTGGTTGTGAAGCTCCGCATTTTCAGGATTGGCAAGGGAAAACTCGATTGGTTCACCATTGAAACGATTTTCTCATAGGTATGTCTCTAAACTTTCCATGCATGATGGACTCTCTGTTTTATGAATCAAATGGTGGCTCGGTAATGCTTGGATTATGTGTTTTCTTAAGTTTTTGACTGTGTGGAAGTATTGTGTTTTGGGTTTTATGTTAATACTACGAAATATTGACATTTGAAAATAAATTAATGGGTGTGCATTAGTTATTTATGGGTCAGATTGGTTTTTATTGATTGTTCTATTGGAATAATGGTCACAGTGGTGTAATCAAGCTTTGTGTTTTTGGTTTGAAGGGTTTTTACCACTGTTTGTATTTCAGGGGCTGTCAAATCATTTCTCTCTTGGTCGTTGTTGTAATCTTTATCTAGTTGCAGAGCAACTGTCAATGGTTAGTGTGTTTCTTTTGTCTAAACCCCGAGATGTTGTTAATGGCATGTTCCTTACTGTGTTTTCGCTGGAATATTTCCAAAAGTCCAGTCTTGGTTGGTCTCGAATGTTAATACAGGTCTACGTATAAAATAGATATGAGATGCGAAGAGCTTCCACACACCACTCCTCTCATCCATGCTATAATGATGACTGTATGTGGCCTCACTGTCAATTGTTTTCGAAAGGGTTCGACCTCCTGGGTGTTGGAAAGAAACATTATCTCTCCGTGTTTTTTGAGTACCCTCCACTATTTAAGTTAACCTTCATTCCTCTCTGCAAAAAGGTGATAAGAAGACACTTGTGTGCAACTGGGTTGTTTAACTCAAATTAACTTTATTCTTCACTCAGGAATTCACTTACGATTTTGTCAAGAGATTGGAGCTATAAGTTAAAGGACTGGTTGTTTTTTAAAAGGAGCATGGCTCACTACTTTTTCTTTTTCAAAATTGTATTGTGGCATGTGGTTGTTAATTGATGGTAAAATGGATATGAGTATATGAAGACCACTATCTCTCTGTGTTTTTTTTTAAGAAGACAAACAAGCTTTTGTTGCCTCTCTACATTTAATTTTAAGAGCCCAACTTGGACTCTGACTTGTCTCCACCTCCTCGAGCACTTTCTGAGGTTTTTTAAGTTTTGGGTTATCAATTTAATGTATGGTGAAGATGTTAAAGACACGGGCTCCCTCCTCTTAGTCGAATCACTGTGTGTCCTCTCTGTGATGAATTTGTTCGAACAGAAAGAGAAGTAGAGTTACATACAGTCGAGAGTTTCCCTTCTATTTATTTATGGTCTTCATTAATGTGCTTAATCCCAACATTATCTCGATTGCATTTAAAAAATAAGAAGACACATGTGTAAATTTTACCAAGCCCGATCAAGGTTCTGGAAAGGTAAAAAGAGATGCATGTGTATCAATCTAGTTCTGTTCACTCCATACATGATATGGTTATATTGGAATCATCGTGCAGACTATCAATTGTTTTAAAAAAGAAGTTTATATGTGTTGATACACACAGAGATCAAGCTCGGGGTTTATATTTTGGGTTGACTATTGTTGTCAATTCAAGCGATTATATGATTGAAGACCTTGTGTTATGATTTGTCCCTCGTGCATGCTCTTAAGTATGTCTATGATTGAAAAGGCACATGTGTATATTAAATTGGGCCCGATTGTTGATTAGAGGACAATGATTGTTGATTGTTTATCATGGGTATTATTGATTATCAAAGATAATGTTGGGCATAATATAACAAAGATTGTTGTGCATGTTTTGTTGTTTTAAAGGGGGAAAGATATCAGCATTAGAGCATGTAGTCCTGATTGAATTGAATATGTTTGCAAAGTTATAATACACAGACTATTATAAATTGAGGATTTTGGGGAAATTAAATTGTTATTGAGACAACAAGCAGATTGTATGAAAATGGGGAACAATGAATGTTTTGATCTTAGAAGTGGATGCTTTTGGGATTAAAATTTGAACAGAGTTATGATAGTTGATTGAGTTAATTTATTTTATGAACAGTATCCATCTAATTCCCTCTCATTTTCTCACTTTTTTGCTCATTACAAATCCCCTCACGATCTCAAATTCATTTTGCACGCCCTATTCACTAAAATTAAATTAAAACTATGTATGTTAGCAATTAAAAAATATACAGAGATAGATGACAGCTGATATGTTTTTATTATTGTTGCACAGCCAATTGTTTGATGAATTGTTGAGCGGTAATGATCCAGGTGGATATCGGTGGCCACCCACCTTTTCCAAATGGCTCAAAATGGCTTTCTGGCAATTTTGGCAATTTACTATTTTTAGTAGGTTTTAACTTTCGGGGCCATTTTGAGGGCCCAAATGAAGGTTTTTCAAGATCGAGGTTCTCAATGATAGATGAAGGCATAATTGAGCCCCCAAAATGAATCTCCTCGACTATACCTTTCCAACGAGCTATCACACGCCTAAAACGAAGATCGTATGCAAAAGTTACGACCCCGGGAAGTTGATGTACTCACTTACCCAAACGGGGCCCACATGACTTTTGGCGCTTCATCTCCCAGGGTTAGGTTTTTGGATG